>JASANA010008423.1:0-30362 GCA_030248095.1 Ptycholaimellus sp. GST1_10
AAATATTTGCTTACTCAAATTCGTAGCTTTTGGGTCCAAGACTTGAAAATGCTTTAATATAGGCATTCTCTCCATGCTCATAGGCAATCTCGTCTCTTAATTGTCCAAGCGCCGAAGAAGATGCTGGAGCTGGTATATCTTCAGGTAGGTAAAGAATTACTGAATCAGTGTCAAAATATACAACATGTTTAGAATATTTGTCTAAAACATCATATAGCCGAAGTCTTGCATAGGCAGTTGTCATAGCCGCTAGGACAACAATTTGTTTTTTACCTGAGAAGCTAAATTTAGGAGCATAGGTTACAATTATATGCTCCTAAGTCATTTAGAAACATAAACATGTTTAATTTCCTTGTTCTTATCATTTTCAATTTCCAGATAACGAGCATAGCTAGAAATAATTTCAGTTGAGGATATACTATTTTCTTACTCCTAAAAAAGCCCCAGAAGGAATTTAATGAAAACTTTGCTAGACTCCTAGCAGAGGCATTAGGTTTAAATTGGTCAGGGGTTAACAAACCAACATTCTTTTAGTATCAATAAGTTCCTGTAATTGTTCTGGGGAAGGTCGTTTTATGAAAAACTTTTTTCCAATCCCATAGTTTCACTTTAAATAATATTGGTTTTATCTTCTCCAGCCAAATATAGCATTTTAGTAATTTTAACCTTTATATTCACATTACTTCCTCGTAAAAAATTCCTCATTCACGTAGAATAGAAAACAAAAAGCAAATAGTACATAGATGAAATATATATTTTTGGTTTATTTCTTGTCCAAGAACTGGTAAAAATAGCTTTTTTGGGGGGAGAATTTTAATTTTTGCTAATCCAAACCAGGCTTTATATCCACCAACTTTTTCAGAAATTTCCTTCCCTATTAAAATAGTAGGATGTCCAATAGGCCATATTTCTCCATTTGAACCAAAGTTAACTGAAGGATAAAGGCTGAAAAAAATCAATTCTGAGGACTGTACCAAAAGCAAAAGTGTTGCTTACCTTACATAGTCAAAATAGCGGATTTGATACCCCGGCTCTACCTCTTTAATGATATGCTTAATTGCGTTTGTCCTCCCGCCACGAAATGCATCTCTTGGGCTAAGTCCATATGGTGAATATTGTTCTAGATAGGAGGTGATAAGGTAGTTTAATATGGAATCCTTTTTACATTCTGCTTTTAGACAACATTCCCATTCTACGATGTAACAAAAAGGTCCATAAGGATTGTTTGGGTCTAATCCTAAAGCAGTTAAAGTCTGGTCCATTTCCTCAGTTTTCTTTGCTCTTGCATCTAATAAAGGTGTTTGTTTAGTCATGCATTTGCGGCAACCATGCCAATAGCAACCATGAAATTGAAATACATAGCGTTTTCCATCTACTTTTGAAACTGCTGTACCATCAATTTTATAACCGGCTATTTTTACTTCAAAACCTTTTCGACCATTTCGCATATTTTCTAGAGCAAAGCGTTGTTCCATAACATAAAGCCATGCCATAGATATGGCTGAAACAGGTTCGTTGCCTTTTGAATAGCCTGCTGGGGGTAAAATTGCCATTGCATTTTTTGACATATAATAATAGCGGTAGATTGCATTATTGAACGATGGAAATGTTAGGCTACATAAAGGCTCAATGTCTGGATATTGAGACAGCCAAGTTTCACGATATTTTTCAAATCCTTCTCGCAAAATTGAAACATCTTGCCGACAATAACGAATTAGCTCCCCCTTAGGGCAATAACGAAAATTAAATTCTTTATAAATATCATTCCAATAAGAATGCCATTGTGTCAGCTCCTTTAATTTAGATTTAGACATCGATTCTGGGTAAAAGTATTTTAAAGGTGGGAAATTAACTTCCTCATCATTGATTATTTCGCTGTAATAAATATTTCTGGAAAAATCTATCCACCTAGTAGTATTTAAGGCATGTGGGAAAAACCCTTTTGGACCCGATGGAATACCAAACATGGTGGGAAATGCGGAAAGAGGTGTATTAGGACAAAATTGGAGTGAGTCTCTAAATGTTATTTTATTTTGTGCTAGATCCATACCTATAATTCTTTGTCCTCGAACAAGTATACCCTTAGGTATAATTTCACTTCGTCTCATTTCACTTAAAATAAAATGCACATCATAGCCACTTCCATTATGAAATACAATATAAGAGTTATTAAATGGGGACGATTTAATAATAAGATCTTTTATGAACATTTTAATTCCTTTTGGGCCAGTGTACATAAATTCTTTCCCATCCCTATCCTGAAGGATGAGCAAATTAACTCTATGAATTCCTGTTTCAGGATTTACCATTGATTCACAATCAGCATAGAATATATTCTTTGTTAGTTTAGATTTTTTGCCTTTACTAACGAAGCATAAATCGAAGGCACTATGATACACTGAACAATTATAGCAATATGTTTCATTACATTTATGCTTTTTTATCATATTAAAAACCAAAATCCGTTTACATAATGAACAGAGTATTGCCTTTGAACATTTGGGTAGATGAGCAATATAGCAGTTCTCGGACCAAAACTTCATATTGCATTTAATGCATTTGCTACTATTGGTATAGGTAGTTTCTCGTTGCTCGCAATTTATATTTAGACATAAAGGACATGAAGCCAAGGGGCATTTATGTCTCATGCGACTTGAGCTACTTTTATAACACAAGGGGCAAACATCTCTTGCTCCAAAAAATCCAGCAAGGCTATTAATCCCCCAAGCATGAAACATGTTTGTATCAGGATCAAATCTTATATATATATTGATTTTCTCAGAGGCTGATGAATTTATTGTAAAAATAGGTGGGGCAATTGCTTCAAAAACAGCAATTCCCACATCCACTGAACTTAAATAGGTTTCTAACTTTAAAAGCTCCTCCAAGGAATGGGGTCCATCCGGTGGTTCTAAGGTTGCAAGGTATATAAGATCATACATGTCTTCTAACATTTGATTAGAACGTCTATAATTTATATATGAGGCAAAGTTTAAGTCTGGATTTTGAAGACGGTATAATTCACAGGTTATAATAATCATAATACAAAGCTCCTTTTGTCTAGCCTTTCTCCGATTTTGGACCTTTAATGGGTCCCAACAGGATCTTTTAATGTGAAGAAATTCCGGGATATCATATATGTTTCTTTGCTTTAATTGTAGTCCTCTTGTTCCAATTTTTATAGCTCTATAGTTAACTAAGGAGAAGGTTAAGTCTTGTATGTTCAGCCAGAAGGCTGATTGGACGGTTCTACAGACACGATCAATGAATACATCAAAATCTAATTGATCAGGTCTATCCCTGTCCGAAACAACTGTTTTATTAGTCACATTATTATCATGAGTATCCGCCATAAGTTGAACAGTTGAATTAGGTGGGGCTTGCTGGAGAGCAGTTCGCAGAGCATGTCTTAAAATCCTATATAATTGAAGTTGACGTGTAAATTGGGGTCCTCGAGTAAGAATATCATCTGTGAGCCGAAGCTCAAATGAGATTTGTTCAATTGGAGCTCTCTGCCAAATTCTCCGTGCTTTTCTAATTGTCACATAATGATCCTGTGGTCGAAAGTCTCGCAAAAGCTGCGCCTCTTCAGCTGGATTAATAGCAAAGTCCTCATGTCCTCGTGCATCCTCTATTACACGTCCACGTCTAGCCTCTATCCTTCTTAAAGGGGACCTTGACCTATCTCTTCTCCTTCTTGGTGGGGTCTAAAAACAAAAAACACAATTACTGAAATCCTAAAAGTAGGTATAAAAACCTCTCTTCTCCTTCTCCTCTCCTCTCCTCTCCTTCTCCTCTCCATTCTCCCACACTAGGTCTCCACGGGGCCCACGGGGTCCCCCCCGGGAAAACCCCGGGAGAAAAAAAATACAAAAACTTCCTAGGAAAGAGTAAAAGCCCCTAGGGAGAACCCTAGAAGGGAGAAGGGAGAAAGGAGAAGGGAGAACTTGGTGTTAGAGCAGAGGTGCTGTCATCCAAGGCTTGTAGTTGATGAGCCAGTGCTGGAACGATTCCTTCAATTCCTAAATTCCAAGGTTAAAAGGAAGTAAAAAGGAACAAAAGACTTACCCAGCCACCAATTACAGGCTCGCTAAAGTCCAAGATATTTTTATTGTTAAAGAATTCTTCTTTGAATATAGGTATTAAGACTGAAGGGCTTAAGCTATGAATAGTATCAGAGACCAATGCATAGTTATTTTTAACAGCAAGAACCCAAGCATCTGTTAAATCTGATAATAATACAAAATACGGGACAAGAGCTTCCCACTTTCCCAGTCCGTGAAATACTATGCCTTGTGTTAATGTCCCAGCGGCAAGATTTTTAATTGAACCTCTTATACCATAAAAGCGATCCTCACATGCGTGTCTAAAATAAAGGCAAATTAGAACAGATTAAAGGGGATGAAGGTTTTTACTCGATTTTCCACTGGGCAAAACCTTCAGTCCCAGCTCGCCTATGTTCCAATACAGGCCAAATAATCCAGGTTAAGTCCTTTAATGGGATATTATCAAGTACTGATGAGTAACTAGAGCTAAGCGGCGCTGGTGTAGTATCAGGATCAGGCCAATTATTAATACAATCCAGGCCAAAAATAATATGATTAATGAAATTCGAATAGACAGGTTCTGGCCAATATCCAACTTCCTTTTTATTAAGAACAATCCAAGGTAATTTACCAACTCGAACTATTCGATAGTGACAGACAGCTAATAGCGTCTGCTCCACCAGTTTTTCTACCCACTCAGGAATTTGTTCAGTTTTCTGCTCCGCTTCAGCTCTCCACCACACCATTTGCAGCTAAAATTTATTCACAATTATTAATTTGAGCAATAATGAAGGACACGCCCGCGCCTAAAAATCGCGATCCTGAGGATCAATAGGATAATAACCAAGCACCAATTCAATTTCACCAGCTGTAGGCGGGAGATATTGCATGTCAATGGGGTCATAGTTGGGCCAGGCCAGGTTATTATTAGCTATTTGAGCTGGGGTAGGGTTAGGGGGTAAAGGGGGTGGGAAATAGGCATAAGAAATCACTGGTGGGTAGAAATTAATCCCCAAACGGTGTTGAGTGAGAAGATACCGGTTCTCAGGAGTCCTCTTTTTTTCCAATTCTTAAAAACACTTGATATTTAGAGGAAGATTATATTTAGGGGGTTACTTTTGACCATCATTTGGGTCAAGTGGTGGTAGATGCATGGCTGGTATGTAGCGACCTTTCTTCTTCTTTTTCTTAGTATTCGGCTTCTGCAAATAGGAAAGTGAGAGAAGGAGGTAAGAGAAAAGGTATTACCTCTCCACTACTCTGCTGGCCTATTGCCGGAATTGGGGAGGGAAAAGGGGCGTGAGGGTAACGGCTTGTATGGGGCGCTGGGAAGGGGGTGGGAGTCTTGAAAAGCCAAGAGAGGCCTCGGGGTGAGGAGGGACAAAAGGGGGTGGAAAAGCGAGCGGGGCGGAGGGGCTGGCGCTGAGCCTTGGCCTGTGAGGCTTGGCGGGGCGGGGCGGGGGCTTGCCAGTCCGATGAACTCCAAGCGCCTTCCGCGCCCTCATCACCCGCCCTAATCAGCCCGCCTCTCTCCTCCCCTCCCCTCTCGCCCTGCCTCACACGGACAATGACCCATCCATAGCCTCCTCCTCATCCTGCTAGCAGGCAGTCTCATTTACCATAAGCGACGTAAAGACCGCCGCTGGAGGCCAGGAAGGACTGGCTTCGACTCCGGCGCCGCTCATAGCTGCTCCCAGTCCACGCGTCCAGCCTTCAAAACATCCCCCAAGTCCCCCGAGTCCACAACCCATCCGCATTCCAAGCAACTGGCAGAGGGAAAGGGGGGGGGGTGAAGAAGTGCTCTGTTGGTGCATAGGCAATGAGGGGGCTAACTCTTTCGACCTACTCAGTCGTCGGGAGCCATTGCTTTTGCTGAGGAGGAATGGGGAGGAGGTGTTGCGAAGGAGGAGCCTCGGTGGTTGGAGGGCGCTGCTGGCTCTGCCTGTGGCTGCCGAGGGCGGAGTAGGACTGGTGTTGAGTCGACTTCGAAAAGCTTCTTCCATCTCCTTCTCTGCAGGAAGCTAGCAGCATGAGGCAGGCAGCTCAGGCTTGACATGGAGTTGATGTGACGTTGCATTACCGCCCCTCTCTAATCTCATTTTCATGTGCCTTCTGCTTTTAGCTCCAATCTGAGTGGGCAAGGTTCCACACAAACATCTTTTCTTTGTACTCTGCATAATACGACGAATCATTCTGACAACCGGAACATCCCACAACTTCTATAAAATTACTACTACTGGAATCTGCTGCGTCATCTGCATTTAGCTTTTGCTTTTGTTTCGCGCATGGAAAGAGACCCAGAACTGCACACCAAAAACAAAATGCAACTTGCCAAGCAGCAGATTCCAGTAGTAGTAATTTTATTTCTTTGACTTTTCACTCGGGGCATTTTCAATTTTTGGGGAAAAGACATATTTGGTTTGCCGATAGTACCAGCTATGGTATTATGTTCATGGGCTATGCTATGTGCTACTGCGTTTTATAGCCATAGCGAAACCTAGGTAGCAGAGCAAGACAACCAATGTACTTTTGGCCATGTTGATTAAATTAGACAGCATATCAGACAGGCGGGCAAATATGATGTTTAAAAAGCAGAATCTGGCCGACTCACAAAGCTGCTGGGCTCCGATCCAACTGACATTAGGCCATATTTCTTAATATACACCAACTTTGTAATTTCTAGCCTTTTTCTAGGAAGCTTTATCGAAAAAAATCATGATTCAAAATAACGACACTCGTAACGCAAGTTCAGTTGAATAAATCAAAAAGACATGATTCAAAAATGATTCTAAAAAGAATAAATGAGCAGAGAAAAAAGTTATGATAGCTTGTCTTTGTCGAAGTTCACGCCGTATTCATTGGCCCTCGTCAGCGTTTCCCAATCTTCACTCACCTCCCAGAGCCGTTTGTCCACCAACTAGAATGGCACTAACACTCTTACTTACTCAGGACTAAATAGGAAAGAGGAGAAACTTTGGAAAGGAAGGAGCCTGGAGGCGGAAGTTGGGCGGCGGCAAGGACGTAGCCAGCGGCCAGGCAAATGAGGGAGGGGAGGATGGCGAAGCAGAGGAATGTGTAGAGGAGAGAAGCGTTGCCAGCAGTGAAGGCGAAGAGGGCCGTCCCTCCGATGACCAAGAGGAGGGCGAGAGGGACGATGAAGGCCCAGGCGATGAGGAGGAACTTGGCGGCGGTCCCATTGATGGAGGTGAGGAGCTTGCCGCCCATGGGGCTGCCCTTGAGGATACGGCAGAGGTCTGTGAGAAAGCGGCGAGGGCCGTAGCCGATGTGAAGGGCGAGGAGGAGGCCGGCGGAGGCGATGGCGATGGCCGTGCCGAACATGACGACCTCCATCTGCATGTAGAGGAAGCTGTTGTAGCTGATGGGGAAGAAGAGGGAGAGGGCGAAGAAGACGAGGCCGAGGAAGACGGGGAGGGATAGACAGGAGGGATGGAGCCTGGTGTGTGAGTCCTGGAAGGCGGCGATGATGACCTGGAAGGCGGTGAGGGCGAAGGAGAGGAGGAAGACGGTGCAGAAGAGGAGGACGACCCAGCTCTGCTGCTCCAGACTCCCGCCGCTCTGAAAGGCCAGGAATGAAAGGGTGTTCGGGTTGTCCAGTACGCGCTGTAGGCTGAAGAAGATGTTGTCAGCCAGTATGCCAATGAGGCTGGCGAAGAGGATGCTGAGGATGCAGGCGCAGAAGGCGTAGAGGGCGAGGATGAGGGCGAGGATGAGGAGGAGGTCGGTGTGGAAGTGTTGGTAGGAGGCGATGGTGGTGTAGAAGCCCTTGCCGAGGACGAGGCCGTTGAGGTTGAGCATGATGGCGGTGATCCAGAGGTCCGCCTCCGCCAAGGCGCACCAGTTGGGACGGAAGAGGAAGTTGATGCCCTTCATGGCCCCCTGGTATTTGAGGCCGGCCACCGCGATGGAGAAGGTGCAGATGGCCAGCGCCAGGCTGGAACTCAGCCCGATGAGCAGGAGGCGCGTCTTGAAGCTCTGGCTGAGCAGAAGGAGGAAGATGAGCAGGCTGCCGGCGACACTGGCCAGGCTCTCCCAGGGCAGCTGGAAGGGCGGCGCATGGCTCTGCTCAATCTCGTAGCTGCCCAGGACGCTGTCGGCGAAGGCCACGGCGGAGTAGTGGAAGTAGGGGCTGATGATGCGCCGGATGCAGGCCACTCTGCTCAGATGCCGCTCTGAGGGCCAGACTCGGCGACAGTAGGCGATCAGGGTGCAGAAGAGGGCGTCCTCCGCACTCCCATTCTTCACCTGCGGGCAGTGCTGGAGGTCGGCGGAGGCGGCGACGAGTTTCTGAAGGCATGCGGCGGCCTGTAGGGTGTCGGGGTGCTGCCAGTCGTGGAGGATGAGGTGGAAAACTTGGTGGCGCTCTGATGGGCTGGGAGGGAGGTGCCAGGTGTCGGCGGAATGGTCCCAGGGCTGGTAGCTGTTGCTGCAAGGGTTGAAAAGGCTGAAGGGCTGAGCGAAGCGGGGGCCGTGGCGGTGATGGGCGAGACGGCAGAGGTTGTTGGTCTGGAGGCCAGGGCGTACGTTGAAGGCAGCAAGAGGGCCGGCGATGATTTGTTTGCCGGCGCGAATGGAGGCGTTGAAGTGGAAGCGGGCGTGGAGGCGACAGAAAGGGCGCTCCTCGCGACCCAGGCTCTCCAGACAGCGCTGGACCTTGCGCAGGTAGGTGGGGAGGTGGCGCTCGTGGAAGCAGGTGGAGACGGCGAAGAAGTGCTGCTGGAAGCCGCGGCGGGAAGCGGCGTCCAATTCTCGCTCCAGGTCCAGGGTGGAGAAGGGGCGTTGAAGCTGGGAGAAGGAGGGGAGCTGGTGGAGTTGGTGGGGCGGGGAGCGGAGGCAGGCCTTGAAGGCGGCGCTGGCGAAGCAGTTGGAGGAGTTGGCGTGGAAGGGGAGGGTGTCGCAGCGGCGCCAGAGTTGGCCGAGGACGCCGGCGCAGACGATGAGGCCCTGGGCGCACTGGGCGGCGGCTTGGGCCAGGCGGACGGCGGCCAGGAATAGGCGGAGGGCGCCCAGGCCTCGCAAGGCAGGGACCCAGGCCGCGAAGAGGCGGAGGTCGGAGAGGCCGCTGAGCTGGGCCAGGCCGAGCTCCAGGAGGAGGAGCGGGGCGGCGACGAGGAGGAGGGTGAGCAGGAAGGCCAGGAGGGCAGGGAGGCCGTAGGTGAGGTTGACCAGGCTGAAGGGGAAGGCCACGTCCCAGCAGACCGTCCCGATGATCAGGCAGTAGGAGGTGGTGAGGCCGAGCTGCTTGGCCTCGCTTCTGTCTGCATAGCGGTAGGTGTCCAGCAGTTTGGAGGAGTCCAGCTTTGACCATTCCGACATTTCCGCCATCTTCTCCACCAGCGCTTTCTGCTTCTCCTCCTTCTTCCACTGCTCACTAACATCACTCATATCATCCTCCTCCGATTCAAATGCTGTGCTTATTGAACTTGACGACTCCGCCATTTCGCTTCGGTTGGCCATTTTTGATTTCTGACTCTATAAACCGTCATTGTGTAACATAAACATAAATTATAATTTGTGCTGCTCGGAAGCCTTCATGTTACGATTTGGAAATTCATCCAACATTCAACTCAACAAAAAGTAATAATAATATCACATAAATATTAGGAATGCATTAAATTTATTTAACTATCAATTAAGAATATGTTAAGAGTATTTGGATTTGTTGAAAATGAGTGAAAACTTGATCACATTTTTGAGAATCCATGACAATTGTACTATAATTTAACTCCATGCTTTTTTTGGAAATGTTCATCGGATTAGAAGTTGATATTAAATTGTTTGTTGGCTTTACGGGCGCCTCTGTTTGGCAGGATGGAGATTGCATTGACGTCTTATAAGAGGGGCTGGGCGCTGACAGTTTGCTTCGCTCCCTCAAGCCAGCCCAACATTTTAGGCGTTCACTTGTGGGTTTATATTTATGCAAAAATGCTTTTCTGGAGGATGGAGAACGTTTTGCTTCAAACTCTTGAAAAGTCAAACAATTTTTCTCATGCTGTAAACTGATGCACACGTTTTTATACATTAAAAAAGGCAAGAAAAACGCTATATATCTCGAATCAATATTTGTACAAGCAGGATAAAAGTAGCTGTCAATCCCAGAAATGACTTTGCTGAGCTCAGGTTCAGTGTTCACAGTTCAGTAGGCAGCTATTCACGCAGGGCCGCCAGTCTGAAAAAGATGAGGAATGAAAGGATGCAATGGGTGAGAGTAAGAGGGGAAACCTTTGTGTAAGCTGCTCCTCAGCCTTGCGTTCTTCAGTCTGCAAGCTGGTGTCGACGGCGGGAAGGGCGCTGGCGATCTCCAGCCCGTTCTCGTCCGCGATCTGCTTCATCAGAGCGTCCACCTGACCCGTCGGCGCCGATGTGGCCACCGCCGAGCCCATGGAACCCTCCAGCACCTCAAAATACCCCCACTCCTCTCCCTCCCGCACACCGTGGGTTAAGGAAGGAGCCTACGGAGGTCTTGACGTCCAGATCCTCGAACTCTTTCTCGAACTTCCCCATCACTTTCTCCACCTGCTCCAGGTCCATGGCTGCCATGGCCTTCTCCAACGCCTTCGTCACTGTTCCCAGATTTCGAGTTACTCCTTGCATCGTTCGCGCCGATTCCACCCGAGCCTGCACCAAACTCTACTTCTTCTACTCTATCCGTTATCATCATTTGAAAAACTCTTTCAGGGCTCAAAATAAAATTTTATTCCGGTTACTTTTGTCTGCCCTAAAACTTTGGAAGTAGAAGGACCTGAACAGCGTCAATTTTGCCGGCCATTCGAAGGTAGTTGAGGCTTTCATTCTTCTTGCGGATGGCGTTCTCGGCGTAGATCTTGGCCCCGTCCACGTTGCCCGCCTGCATGGCCTTCTTGCACTTCTCCTTCTGCACCTTCATATCCTTCTCCCCCTTCTTCGCCAGCCGCTCCAGCTGCTTCTCTGTGAAGCGCAGTTGGAATATCGCATCTTCAACCTCCTCTTCCTCACAATCACCACCTCAATCCTCACCTCAAGCTCTCCCAACCGTCCATAGCTTTGCTGCTGCTGCCGAAGAGCCATGACATCTTCCCCTTTCTCGCCTAACTGAAATTGAGGTGAGCATGAATCAGAAGTGCCAATGAAACGTCGCAGCTACACTTGTTTGTTTGCTCTTTTCGCTGCAAGACCTACCAGGGAAACGCACTTCAACTAATTTTATTTCATTGCATAAGAAATAATGAGGCGAGAGTTTCTTGACAATATTTTCCTTTAATCTTTTACGGCCGCCGATTGAAGCTTTGGAGAATCACAAAAAACAAAAAATGATAAAAAAACAAAAAAAATTTGCATCCGAAGGGATTCGAACCCTTGCCATCTTACGATGACCAGAAACCCCTGAGCGCGGGGAAAGGCAACTGAGCCTTGAGTCTGGCGCCTTAACCACTCGGCCACAGATGCAGACGTTCTATCCGCCCGGATTAGCCTACTCGAACTTCGCTGCAGTTGCACGAGTTTCAATTTTATTTTGCTTGTATCTCCTTCAATTGCATTTAATTCCACCAAAAAGCATGAGATTGCTGCAAGAAACGACATTCATTTAATTTCTAGCCGCATTTTTAGGCTTCGCTTTGTTAAATTGCATTATTGTATTTCACCAAAAAAAAACATAAAAAATTTTGTGAATTCATTTTTCAGCGTTTTTGAAGCTTAGAAGACTCAGCAGCGTGTCTCGGCAACCTACTGCAATGTGTTTGATGCAATGCGGTGAGAGAGCTAGCTATCAGCGGCGCTTGCTTTGAAGGGAGCGCAGATGAGGAGGTGTGAGGGTGGCGGACTCAATTGGACTCCTCATTTCCGCCCGCAAAAGCCACAGCCGCTTCTGATTTATGTTGCCTCTTCCTCCCGGCTTCCTATATAGGCAGCCTCCTCTGCTCAGCCGGCAGACACAGCTGGAGACAAGGCAGCATGCGAGCTCTTCCCTCCTTCCCCCTCGCTTTTCTCCTCCTCTGCTTCATCTCCGGTCTCCCCTCCAACCTCCTTTCATGCAGAGGAGTTGGTGAAGCGGGGGACTGGGTGTAGGTGGGGAGGCGGCGCAGATAGGCTACGGGGCCTTCGAGCGTCCTGCTCCCCCGCCCGTTGCCCCGCCCTATGTACCCCACGCTGGCGGCCACGGATTCGACAACCCTTCATTCGTCCCAGCTCCCCATTTTCCAACAACCGACATCACCACCCACACCGTTGACGGCGTTTGCTCCTATTTCTACTGGCTTTCCAACTGTGAGGGAGGAGAGGAAGAGGGGAATGCAGGGGGTGGTGACGGAGCAGGTGCCGGAGTACTACTACGAGGAGGTGCCGGGCGACTGGACCTACGACTACGAGCACATCGAGCTTCCACCCGTACTCGACGCCCAGACCCAGTCCCTCCTCTCAAACCTTATCACCATCTACGAGCAATCTGTATCATTTTTGTCCAACATTTATCTTCTCAAAACCACTGCTCACCTCAGGACAAGGGCACTAGGGTAGACAGGCGGAAGGTCAAGGTCCGAGGACCTTCGCAAAGAATCAAAAGGGTTCTTGCTATCCACTCAGCTCTTCTGCGTAGTTCTCGAGGGATGCGTTTGAGGCGAAAATGGTGACGGTGACGAGAAGGGTTCCAAACACAGAGATCGTAACTTCCACGGATACTGGCTACAACCCAACCGTCTGCTCATTTCGCATTGTCCTACTTTCAGCAGCCATTTCCACTCCTTAGGTTGTCATCGAGCAGCCGCCTCCAGTTGCACCGCCTACTACCATCTGGGTAGATGAACCCCAGCCTCCAATTGTGGTGACTGGGCCCCAGCCTCCAATTGTCGTCACTGATCGCTTCCCGCAGCCGATGCCCTACAAAGCCTCTGCTCAGCGGAGCAAGAAACGCCACCGCTCACCCCTGGCCGACCTACGCCTCCAATTCGGTACTCTCCCTCCTTCCTCTCCTACCTTGAGCCTGGCCAGACTATTTCCTCCTCAGACCGGAACTGCTCCGACAAGCACCCCTACTGCAAGTTCTGGGCGGAGGCGGAGTTTGTGCGGGGGAAGAATGGGCGCCAGCGTCGCGTGGACGAGTGCCGCACCAACCCCAAGCTTACCCGCACCGACGGATGTCCGAGAGCCTGCGGCGGTCTCCCTCCTTCCTACCTCCCCTTACCCATCTTTCATTACTCAATCCACGTTCAGTGTGCACGCCAGACCCGACGGAGTGGCGGCAGCGTCGACGGGCTGCCCTGCGCTTCCTTCGCCTTCGCAGCGCCGCTGCTAAGAAGACCAACTGAGCCCATCGCCCCTTTAGCCCCAATTGCCCTCCACACTGCCATTTCAGTTGCCATGTCAATCCCATTTTGCATTTGTTGATAAAAAGCAGCCCAAAACTAAAACCATCGTTCAAAGACGCGGCAAAAAGAAGGCGGTGTGAGACCAGAGATAGGCTGGAAGCAAGCGTAAACCGGCGCTTCTGAAAACCGTTCCCGGCTGGCCAAACGCTGCTCACATCAAAAAGGGAGGGGGCCTAGGTACATAGGTTAAGTGGGATCAAGTCTACGCTGCAACATCAAGCCAGCATGAGGCCTATGCTGAAGGGTTTTAAGGGCGATAAGATGGCCGAGATCTTGGAGGTTCCGATGGTGGAGGAGGTTAGCTGCCATGTTTTCTTTCACTCACTCACTCAGCTCTGGCTTGCCAGCTGCTTTAGAACTGGGCGTCGTTACAATTCTTTCATAGTTGGGAGAAGTAGAATTGGGCTGGCGCGAACAGAGCTTTAGCGGAGTGTCAGCGCCCAGCCCCTCTTTTCGACCCAGGTGTATGTTTTGAGGGTTATTGCCAGATCTTAAAATTGATAAGAGTTTTTCTCAGCCCAGCCAGCACGGATTGAACTGATTTTGGCTGCAATGGAAAGGCCAATATCAAATTATGGGGGGTACTCGCGAAAAATTGCATATAAGTTAAGATTTGATAGAGAAAATCGCAAAACAAAAGTGCCGCACGAACTCCTTCCTTTCCCTTCCCTTCCCTTCTTCGCATCTACTCCATGAACGGGTGTAGGTATTCATTTAACCCCCCCCCCCCCACACCTGCGTCCTTGGCTCTTGGGCTTTGTTCAATCATATAACCTTTTAGACATGTACAAAGATAGACGGACAGGTGGTGTAGTGGTGAAAGCGATTGGCCACCAGGTTAATCTATCAGGTTCGAATCCTGACATTGGCATTTATTTTTATTGTATGTTTAAAATTGAATAAATAACTGGTACTAGCGGCATGCTAAAAGTAAAGCTCTGTTTTTCCAAGGAAAATTTTTTTTTCAAATGTTTTCAATTAAAGCTATACCATTGCCAAAGCAAATTTTTTAGGGTCGTTTATCTTGGTATCAACACACTGGTCATCGTCACCCTGCGAAATATATGGTACCATCGGCAAACCAAAAGTAAAACTGTTTTCTCCCAAAAATCGAAAGTTTTTGAGTATAAGGCCAAGGAAATTTAATTTAAAAAAGTAAAAAAGTAAAACATAAATCAAAATAATTTTTATAAAGAAGAACCTTTTTTAAAATGTTTATGAATAAAAAAATGAGTTTTATTTTGGTATCTTTAAAGTTGAAGAAATAAATGGTACCATCGGAAAGCCGAAAGTAAGCTCTTTTCTCCCAAAAAACAATTGCCCCGAGTGTAAAGTCAAAGAAATTTCCCTACTACGAGTGGAATCTGCTGTGTCACCTGTATTTTGTTTGAGCGCGCATGAAAAGAGTTCTTGAACTGCGAGCGAAAACAAAATGCAAATGCCCCACAAGCAGATTCCACTCGTAGTAGGGAAATTTCTTTGACTTTACACTCGGGGCAATTGTTTTTTGGGAGAAAAGAGCTTACTTTCGGCTTTCCGATGGTACCATTTATAGGTATACAAGAGAGGATGGTATAATTGAGGGGGAAGAGAAGGATGCGAGCTGGGGCCAGCAGACGCGGATCCCTGCGCCGTCCGACTTCATACCCCATCCAAACCACGTTCTCGGCCTCCAAAATGTACGCTCCACCACTTTGCCTGTTTTTACCTGCCGACTCATTGCTGATGTGTACGGAAGGAGGTGAAGAAGATGGGAAAGGTGGAGGAGGCGGAGGAGGACCCCTTCCCTGGGCTCAACCTGGAGACCGGGGAAGCTCTGGCTGAGGAAGCTGTGCTGCTGGAGGAGGAAGGGGAGAAAGAGGCTGTCCCCTTCTCTCAAGCACAGCTGACTTTGGGACGCCGAATCTTCGCCACCGATTTTTCCCAGGTTATCTCGTTGCTGTGATTGTGGGGTTCTGAGGAGCTGAGCTTGAGGACTCCTTCACGGAAGTACTGGTAAAGCTGGCGGCGAAGAAAGTGAAGGGGAAGGCCGTCGACTTTCGCTGCTACGACCAGTTTTTCGGCTCTCGCCTCAAGACTCAGGTGATTCGCTGCCCTCCTTTGCAATCGGCGAGTAGAGGCTGTGCAGAAGGCGAGGGTGCACATGGAGGAGAAGGCGTTGCGTACGGCCATCGGAGAGAATGCCGTCCTAACGAAACAACAGAGGGATGCCCTCCTCCACGGCCTCGCTCATGTCCCCAACCAGAACACCAAGCACCATACCGGCATGACTGAGGTTTCTTTCTCCGATCAATAGGAAGCGATAGCAGCAGACTCTGCTTTATTCCTTAGGGCAAGCAGGCGGCGGGGAAGGAGGTTAAGCTGGTGCTGGGCCTCAAGAAGCGCCTGGGCTTGGCTGCTGGTGGAGGGAAGGAGAGGGGAAAGGAGTGGGGGACGGTGGAGAAGGAGGTGCTGATGGAGGCCGCCGCCATCGTCACCCGTCGTCGCATCGCTAAGCTCGACTATGGCCGCACACACAAACTTAACGTACATTCTATCGCATGCCCAGCCAGTGGGAAGTTTTGCTAAAGATGTTCAATGGACAGGTCCTGCATGGTCTCTACGTGGAGCTGAACGAGGCAGGCAAGGCCTACATTCGAGCTAAAGCCGACACGGAGGAGGAAGCTCAGCGCATGCAGCAACACCTCAACGCCATCACCGACAAGTTCCCCCGCTACATTCATGCCTAACCTCTCAATGCATTCTTGCACCCATTGATGTGGCTTACAGTGTGATAGGTTGATATGCACTGTGAAACATCTAGGCACTCAGTGGTTGTTGGCTATGCTGAAGGTGGCGCCGCTCTGCTGTTCTGTCTCAATTCCTTGGAGTTGAGCACTCGTTGGTTGCCCAGGCTCCTTGCCTTAGGCATCCTAACTGCTATTCTCTCATCATGCTGTCCTATTTCCGTTTTATCATGCGTTTCCTATGCCACTTATAGCTCCTACTAATATCTTGCTTTTTCTCATTTAAATAAATGACACAAACATTTAAAAAATGACTTGCAAAGTCTAACAATTTTATGCCGAAGACGCGTTTTTCAAAGACGCGTTTTTGCGTACATTAGAAAACAAGTTGCATCCCGATCACACTCTATCTCAGGCTGGCTTAGCCATTCCTATCCCTACATCGCACTAATTCTGCACACAACTATGATGTGTAAACTGACTAAGTTACAATGAAATCAAAATCATTTCACTTCACAACTGGGCAATCTTTTATTGATGAGCCATCTTGTCACGGGTCTATAAATAACTTACATATTTTTCAGCTAGAACATCCCATAGCCTACAATGCATTCTGCTCTGTGCAGATACAAAATAAAACAAAATTTTAGATCAACAATTGGCTCGTTTAAGAATTAATTTATTTATAATTTTAGGGTTTTCATTTGCTCGTTCGGCCATGGTATTTCTTCCACCACCATCTGTTACATCTTTTACACTCACCGAATATCCTGTTTTATTTGACACCCATTAGGCGGTCGGTAGGATGATGAATAGATGAATCCGTACGATTGATTCAGCGCTGACTTTACATAAAAGACTCGTTGCAACTCCTTCGCTCCCCTACGAAAAATAGGAGGCGCATAGTGTATGTATGTATTGTTGAGGCCTTAACAGCGTAGAAACGCGTGTCCAGTTCTCAGAGAAGGCGACATTTTTGGCCCACACTCAAGCGACGCCTCATCTGACTATGGCCATGGACTACCCTATGCGACAGCAGCCGGGACCTCAAAGCGGAGTTCTCACAGTGGTTATTGGAGTGTGGAGGAGTAATGGGCTGCGTTTGAGGGCCCGCAATGGATGGTTGCACCGCCGGCCATTCCCGGCTGCCCGCCCGGCCTCGAGTACCTCACCCAGATCGACCAGGTCCTCGTGAAGCAGAAAGTGGAGCTCTGGGAAGGTGGCTTTCTTCTTTGCCTAGTTCAGAAGGGTATGCGTGAGGCAGAGTTTGGATGCAGCGTTCACGGGGTGGGAGACGAAGAACAAGTTCGCGCTGATGAACAGCATGGGTCAGCCGGTGTACAAGGTGAAGGAGGACACGGGCTGCTGCATGCGCATGTGCTGCGGCAAGGCCCGTGGCTTCCGCTATCGCATCTACGACAACATGGACAACGTTCTCCCCCACTGCTTTCTATCATTTATTCACCTGGGAGGCCCTAAGTTTTGTTAAATGTGAAGACTTGTCGGAACTGAGAGAAAGGGAGTCATTTGGGAGCGTTTGAGGAGGTGATGAACGTGGTGCGTGATTTCAAATGCTGCGCGGGGTGCAGCTGGTGCGCGTGCAGCGATTGCTGCGCCTTCGTGGTACAAGTGGAGGCCCCGCCGGGTTCCTTATACTTCTTCTCCTACAGCCTCACATCCCCTCCTCCACCGCAGGCAATGTGATCGGCTACACGCGACAGCAGCAGAGCTGCTGGAAGATCATGCTGGAGGTGGAGGACGCTGACGCCAAGCCGATCTTCGACATCCGCGGTCCATGCTGTCCCTGCGGATGCGCCGACGTCAAGTTTCCCGTACCATCCTCTTTCTCACATTCAGCAGACCGCCTTCAGTGTTACAATGCTGCTGCAGCTATTCGCGAAGGACGGGAGCCAGGAGCTGGGGCTGATCACGAAGCAGTGGACGGGTCTGGCGAAGGAGATGTTCACGGACGCGGACTGCTTCGGCATCACTTTCCCCATGGACCTGGACGTCAAGATGAAGGCCACCCTCGTCGGCGCTATGCTCCTCATTGTAGCCACATTTCACTTCCCTTTTCGTCTTTTGCAAGTTGCAAAGCATCGTTCGCTAGGACATCATGGCCTTCGAGCGGCAGAACGATAGCCCGGCATCGGATGGCGCCAGCTGTCTCGTTGATATTATCGATTGTTTTACCTAAACCCCACTTGTTTTTCGTTTACTTCATTTTCATTCTTTATCATTCCGTCAGCAATCCAATCTCGGCTTATTCTCATAAAGTGCTGAATGTTGCTTGGTTCAATTGTAGAAAAGTTGCCCATCGCAAAATTTACCACACATATTTTTCACACAAAAGGAAAAAAGTTAATCATTTCATGCGTTCGTAAAATACCTTGAGCTTGAGTGCTCACTTTGTACAGGCAAGGGACAGTCCTCCTTGCAGTAAGGTTTGAAAATTCCTTTTATTAACTGGCGAGATGAAGCCAACACTATGTAGTTTATCTTTGGGACAGATATGCGTGCTATTAATGCAAATTAATCGCTGTGCGTTGTGGGCGCTTGTTTGTTGTATGGGATACTACTTGCTCGTATGATGGAACAGAATTTTTCTCATTTTGCTTGTTTTTTAGCGCTTAACAAGATTTCCACGACACGGTTTCCTTGGCAAATTTAAAAATTCTTATCTAAAGCACGTCAACTGGCAAAGTCGTGGAACAGAACGAGGGTTTGAAGCAGGTGGATGAGGGAACTCCGCACTACTCACACCACACCAACCTCCACTACCCTACCCCTTCCTTGATTAGGCCCAGTTAGCTTTCCCCAATCACTCTCCTCCCGGCCCAGCATACCCGAAAGAGAGAGTAGCCGAGTTGGCAAATCGGAGGATGTAAGTGTATCTGAGAGAATAGAGGGGCTGGGCAGGGAATGAGAAAGGAGTGCTGGGCTAGGCAGGGGGGTGAGGGTGAGGATGAAGGGAGGCAGGCCGTATGTACAGAAGAGGAGGCTGGCGTGGCAGAATATCACTGGATATTAGAGGCTGGTTTGGCGGTGAAGGGCGTGCTTGTGTTAGACAGGGCTTGGGTCTTTTGTGGGGAACGGCGCTGGCGGGATCAGCTGCGTCGTGGGCTTGGAAAACCTCAATCACCATACCTTCCATAGAAGGCCACAAAATATGTGTACAGAAGAAGAGAAACAACACTTCTCAGATGGTCTGACCCTTACTCAGACGGATTGAATTTTGGGAGAAAAGAGACTTAATTTTGGCTTGTCGATGGTACCAGATTATGATATGTGCTAGGTTGTAACCTGGTGACGATTTCGGTGACAAGAGCAGGGTGTTGTTGCAGCATGAGGTTCCATCCGGGCGTGGTAGTGACGTGGAAGGAGTGTGCGAGGATGAAGTCCACAGCCTTGTCGCGTAGGCGTCGGGCACTGTGCACGTCGCTGAGGATGAGAGGAGTAGGTTGTAACCTGGTGACGATTTCGGTGACAAGAGCAGGGTGTTGTTGTAGCATGAGGTTCCATCCGGGTGTGGTAGTGACGTGGAAGGAGTGTGCGAGGATGAAGTCCACAGCCTTGTCTCGTAAGCGTCGGGCACTGTGCACGTCGCTGAGGATGAGAAGCTCGCACGAGTTCTCCACCGACAATGCTCCAATCAGCGCCTTCTCACAGTGCATCTTCAGGTCCGCCAGGCTGTACCTACAAGTTTCCGTCCTCATAAAAAGAGCGAAGGAAAGAGAAAGTGAGCGGGAACTTGTCAGCAGCAACGAGAAGATCGGCGCCAAGCTCAGCTAGTCTGGTGGTTCGTCCGCAGTAGATGAAATGTAGCATTTCCTGGACCACATCGAAGTCCAGGTCCTTGATCTCCATGAAACCCTTCTTGGACTCCTCCGTCTCGTGCATCAGCATCGCCTGGAACACGCTGGAGCGGGCTGCCAGGATCGGTCGATGAACCTTCAAGGCCCATCCCCACCTTCTAATGATGTCTGAAGGAGGGGAATATGGGCAGAACCTTGAGATCGCGTGCATCAACGCGTATGGTGAAGTCGGAGAATCCCTCGCCGTCCTTGAGGAGGCGGCCGTAGTCGGTGATGAGCTGCTGGTCGGAGTCAGGGACGGCGAGGGCGTCGGAGTCCGAGGTGGTGACGGTCTCCACGGCCACGTCGATCTCCACGCTCACGATGATGATGTCCTGCGGCAGGATCTGCGGGAAGAGGACGTCCCGCTTGATGTAGGAGACGTAGTCGGAGTGGAGAGGGAAGAGTTCGGGTTACAGCGCATCTCGATGTCCTTCGACTCCGCCGTCTTCCCCAGTGATGAAGCGGGACTTAAAGCTAATCTTCCCAGCTTACCCCGCCCCTCCACCGCCCCCGCCTATGGCCTTCCCCGCGCCCCTCCGCCCCCAGCTCCCGCCACACCCGCCGACTTGCTGTACTCTGTTCAGGCAGAGGAAAAACTCAAAGTCCTTGTTGTTCTCTCCGTTGCCCTCGAAGCAGACCAGCATTTAACCTGCCCTCCTGGAAGCAGATGCCGGGAAGAAGGAAACCTTTTGGGGTAAATCTTGACAGACCAGGTCGAGTGTTTCATCGGCCTTGTTGAGGTGGACGAGGTTATCCTCCAGGTACTCTTGGTAGCAGTGGCTGAACTTCTTGACGGTCAAGTTGTGCGTCACCTTCTACCACCTTGATCTCAGTCTGACTGGCTGTCGGGGCCGTGGAAGCGGCGGCCTACCCGCTCAAGTCCGCCGGGATCATCGGCGCGTCCCTCCGCCATTCCCTCTCTTCACTCCAGCAATACGTGTCGTGTACTTCGTTCAGTTACGTATTGCTGTTGAGGTATTTCATCTAACATACTTATATATATATATATATAGACAAGAATAAAATGCTACAGCATGAACAGCTTATGAATTGTCAATCATCAAAAAGAACTAGACTAGTTGTGACAAAATCGTGACAAATTTTGATTTAAATTATAAACCCATTTGAGTTAATATTTTAACAAGTTCATCTATAAAATCCACTGATCATTCATAAGCAGGCGGCAATTTTGGCACAAAAAGGACAATAATTAGTAAATTATATAATAGAAAAATATGAATTAAAAAATGTTTTGAAGTTAAATGAAGTTTTGAAGTTAAAAAGTTAAATTTACTAAATGAGGCGTAACAAAATAGAAACAAACAAAATTGAAATTAATTGAAATTATTTAAGGTAAAGTTAGCTTTTGCTGGCATTTGCAATATGACCAATTTTTTATTTTAATCTGAATTAGGCTTCAACTTTGACATGTTTTCATTATTGAAGAGGCTTGAAAATAATTTAGTTCACAAAACTTATCATTTAAACAAAAATTGAAGACAAAACAAAAACTGCAATAATTTAAATGACAGGGTTCCTGCCATAAATTGCCGCCTGCTTATGAATGATCAGTGGATTTTATAGATGAACTTGTTAAAATATTAACTCAAATGGGTTTATAATTTAAATCAAAATTTGTCACGATTTTGTCACAACTAGTCTAGTTCTTTTTGATGATTGACAATTCATAAGCTGTTCATGCTGTAGCATTTTATTCTTGTCAAGATCTTGGCCATGTGGAAGACATATTTACTTGCCACATGAACAAGGCTTCAAACAGTCATTGAGGAAAAAGTCATCACTTGCTGTTTAGGTAAAATAGGTACCCATAAGCAAAAATCGGTAGAACACAAAATCGAAAAAAGACGAATGTTTGAACTTTCGGCAGAAGCTTACCTATGCTCTATGAATGACGGTCGAAATAAATAATTCAGCGCTTAGAATGGAAAAAGGCTATGTTGTTTGGAAAAAGGAAACTATTTTTAAAAATTCCAATCATCCGCAAGCACTTTATGCCGTTTATTTGCCTTGCATTCAGGACACATAATCAGATTATTCATACCGAGAAATCCCTGAAGGTAATATATGAATAGAGGAGTATTATGTGAATAAGGTGGGATAGAAGTAATAAAAGTAGAAGTAATAAAAGACGTAATGGAAAAGAGAAACCGAATGAAGGTGAGAGAAGATTGAGGGGCAAGGCGAAGTTTGGTCGGCTGCTGCGCCTTCTCAGCAACGGAGGCAGCAGCACTCTCCGAGCTGCTCGCTTCACTCAGGTGGATGGTCAATGGATTCATGCCTCCTCTTCACCCTTCTTAGCCACCTCTCTTCAGCATCTACTAGAGAATTCCTAGGCTGCTGGAGCTAGCTGACAAATAGCCAGCGAAACGGCTCGCAGTAGCCAACGGCAACCGAGAAATGATCGGGAGCAGTGGAGGAATACTGACTAAGGAGATTTGCGGGCAAGGGTAGGAAAGGGCGCCCATATACACCACCAACCACTACTTCCTATGCCTCTCCTTCCCGTCTCCTCGCCACATCTCTCCCTCTCGCCTTCAGCCAGAAGCCCATTTCACTCCCTGCCTCTCTCTCTCTGCCCCCTCTGCCCAAGCACCCAGCAAACGTAAGCAAAACCCCTTTCTCTTCCTCCATCAAGCATTGCCCCATTCCTCTTTCTCAGCCTCCTATCCAGTCTCATATAGAGCATTTTAGCCTCCAAGGCATACACGGAGTGCCTTTTAGATTAAAATGACGCCATGTTTGCAGGCAGCGGGGAACGGGCGGAGGCTTTTCCACTCTCTCTCTCTCTCTCTTCATTCCTACGGCGCATGGAGCACATGTCCTTCACTCTTACCTTCTATTAACGCACTCGCACTCTTTTTCAACCCCTTTCCTTCTGGTTTTTTTATCATCTTTTTGTAATGTAATTTTTCAACAAAATCAAAATAATTTAAGTTGATTAAAAAAGTTAGCTATTTTTTGTAAACTATTAGTTAATAGGAAAGGAACCCCGTGTATCGGTGTGGGTGAAGAAAAGCACTGTCCACGCTGGCCTTTCGCACTGGGACCGGTACGGAAAGATAATCCATCGGCCTTCTCATTTCACCTGCTTTCCGTAAACTGGCCTGAGTCTCTCCCCTGCCGACTTTGAAGAAAGCTACATCGGGAGCGGAAATGCGATTGGTGGGAATTGAGGCTGAGAGTGCTTGAGGCTTGCGGGTTGGCCAGGATGTGCAAGGCGGTCTTGCTAAGGCTGTCAGCGGCTTGTCCTAATGAACCGCTGCCTCCGCTGCCCAGATCCCCCGCCCCAAAGGCTACGGAGTGTTGGATGGGAAGGGATCGAAAATGGTGACCAGCGTAAGGGGCGTGGGCGTAGGGGATTGGTTTGTAGGGGAGTGTAGGCGAGGTGTCGTCCGGTGCTGCGTCCGTAGATGCGCTGCTGCGAACCGCTTCGCCGTCCGCTCATGCCCTCCATCTCCCCTGCACATCGTCCATCTACTTGCTGGGACAGAGAGGTTGAACAGAATGATGGCTGAGGAGGATATATTTTGATGGCAACTGAGAGGAGATAGGAAGCGGGTGTCCATGTGTAGGCGGTGGCGAGCCGGGAGGCCGATGGGAGGCCAGGACGGCTGGACCTGGACTCTACCCAGACCTCCGCCCTCCTTCATCCTCCCCAGCTCAGAGTAGGCAGGCAAAGGCAGGCAAAGCAAGGCGGAATGAGGAAGGCCAGTTCCGCACTCCCACGAGTCCCCCATCCCACCCGCGGCAAAAAGCCTCTCACAGCCCAAACGCTGCCCCCAGCCGGAAAGAGATGGGCGCGATAATAGACGGCTCTTCCTGAGTGCTTCTCCGCCCATCCTCTCACCTATTGCCTCTCACCTCCTCACCCATTGCCTCTCCACCTCACCTCCTCTGCCCAATTACTCCCCGTCTAACCATACAACAGTATAATAAAGGATTGTATGATGCTGAAAAGCTCACCTGTGGAGAGGGGAAAAGAAAGGGGGCAGGGGTTTGATAAATGTTTGAAGCCTCGCTCCTCCACCTGCTTTCGCCGCCTTGCCAATTTGACTTCCGTGCGCTTGGATGCACAGAAACAAGCAGCTGCTCAAAAATTGCCAATGCCCATCTATCCACCCCATCCCATCCACCCCATATCCACTCTCTTCATGCTAAGATTCCTAAGAAAAAGAAGCTTGCCTCTCTCACTTTTCATCCAGCGCATTTTTATAATGAGATAACGGAGGTATTTTATAGTGAGATAAAATTTTTTTACAAATCATAGTGAATAAAAAACTACATTATAATACACATAAAACTGAAAGTGACCCTGTAGGAGGTTTTTAGACAACCATTCTATGGTTCCAAAGGGTGGCTTTTATCCAGGCTGATCATGTTGCCGAGAAAAATTAAATCAATTTTTGAGCAGGCGTGTGGGTGTGCGTGGAAAAAAATGAAAGCGGAATTCAAAGGCAGGCAAGCTGAGGAAAGTGTTAGCAAAGGGGAAAACCGAAGGGTGGGCGGTGTGAAAAGTTTCTCAATAGACAAAGAACAAAGAACCACTTGACTTTACCTACGCAAGAACAGTTTTAAGATATATTGGCCTCGTGGAACATTGTGGAAAAAGAGCGCTTCGAAAATGTTTATTAGTTCCCAGACTTTCTTTTCATCTTGTATGTCTTTTTTAGAGATTATTTTATTTTCAAAGATATCTACTTCAACATAAAATAATATAAAAATGCATAACTGATTTATCGTTGAAACAGCAAACGTCAGCTAGTCACTACTCAGTTCGCCAAATGTTCAAAATTTAGGTTGTCTGCGGAAGTGCTAAGCTTAGTAATAACACCAATTGTTAAACTGTGCCAGGTATTCGAAGAAGGCGATTTTTTATGAAGGCGAGGACGATTTTTGAAAAAGGGAATTAAGGAGAACCTGAAGGAGGAAAAAGGGAGTAGCTGGAGACTGAGTTGCAAATGGTCAGACTGAAGGTGGGCCGTTTTCTTCGCCTCCATTGCGCCAGCTCAAATCCCAGCGAATTTGGCCTGTTCTCACCGAGAAGCGGCCTTTTCTCCATTCTCCGCTTTCTTAAAGCAACACCTCTATCATTGAACCAACGGGTGACTTAATTCAGGTGAGAAAGGGAAGTTAATCCGTCTCCCTTGGCCTCGAGCAAACAATTAGCCATTCATCATACAGAAAAGCGTTTCGAAGGGAATGATTTATGCCGCACCCACTCCTAAACATGCTGACAAAGGAAAATGGGTGGTGTGGAGTGAAGAGGGTTTGGTATGCAGGGCCTGGCCTTGGGTTGAGCAGAGAGAAATGGCAGTGATGAGGAGGAGGCTACTAGAGGGGGAAGAAAGAGGCTGTGCTGGGGTTGAGGAAAAGAGGGCTGAGATTGGCCACGTCCGAAGGGGAACACGAAGCACCAGCGCTTCTCCTCCCATCAAAAGCCTTCCTCACATCCACCAAAAACGCCCTCCTCCAATTTTGACCTCATACAATAAACACACACAGAAAGAAGCCAATCTCGTATCGTAAAAAATCTCCAGCAATAAATATTCCAATAGCTTGCCTTCGAAAGGTGTCATGGCTTATCTAAAGACATTGTTCCAAGAAAATTACGTCATTGAACCAGTCCAAACCAAAAAGCGAAGGAAAAGAGTTGCGCAGAAATTTGATGCGCCATCGGAAAGGCTTCCAAACGTGTGCGGCAAACATTGCGGCATAAAAGTGGCGTGGGAACAAAAACGTATCATTCTTTCGACATCCTTTCTAGGCAATAAATCGATTTTTTCTGCTGAAGTGTAAAAAGCAAAATCAATTGGAGGACCGGGGCATCGATCCCCGTACCTCGCGCATGCTAAGCGCGCGCTCTACCATTTGAGCTAGCCCCCCGCATGACTTCTTGACCTCTCTGAACAACGTCATGAGAACAATGTCAACGTTTGGAGTGGATGATCACAATGAGATGAGGCTGCTTATCCTAGGGCGTGAAAAGGTGTCAATCTCAACGACGCGGGGATTGAGGGAGAATGATCTTTTCCAGTCTCGCCACACGCTGCTTCCTGTCCGTCGTCACTTCGTCCATTTTCTCGTACGCTTTCTGAAGAAAGAAAAAGGAGTGCAGCTTCGGGAAACTTATCACGGACAACGAATGGGACCTGTATGTTTTTCTCCAGCTGTTCCAGTACGAACTGAACTCGAAGTAGCTTCTGCTCTAGAGTTTTTCCGCCACCTACAAACCTCCTGACATGTTTTTAATCCCCGTGACTTGTTGACCTCCATCGTCCTCAGCCACACTTTCATCCAGCAGCCCATCTTTAGCCAAAATTTCGCGGCCTCAAGTTCAATGATGGTCATTCATTCAATCAGGCTCATTACTCCTGAATTTGTTAGCTTAATGGTTTGAGACAGGTGTTTAAATGAGTGAAATAGTTTTGGAGTAGTGAAAGGGGGCGCGCCTTTGCGCATGAGGATGGCCTTAGCCTCCGGGTACTCGCGAAGAGAGTCCCAGAGATCGTCCTTGGACAGCACGAACAGGTCCGTGTAGCCCTGGCTTCGGATGCCTTCATTCACCTTCTTCCTCAGTCTGTCCAGTGTAAGAGCGTGAACTTACTAGCGGTCCGTTTGTTTCCGTTCTTGGCGCCGGGAATGTCCATGATGCTCAGCTCCCCCACCACGCTCCCAGCTTTCAGCGTCACAAACACCTCCCAATCCATCTCATTCGCAATAGTCAAGAATAGTCCAGAATAGCAAAGCGAGAAGGGAAGCTATGCCTTAGACCCATCACACGTACTTGAACGAAGTACGTATCGCCACACGACAACAAAAATGTGACAAGGACTATGGCGAATTGCCAGGACGTTTCCTCATCGCCCTCACCTCCCTTCCCAATAGTAAAAGGTCTGGACACCTTCACGCCAATGCTGACAAACACTGCCCATCCCTTTGAATGCCCAGGAATGATGAAGGGGCCATAAAACTTTTCGCCTTAGGCGACAAGGACGGCCATGTAGAACAGGTTCCAGAAGACAAACTGACCAAGGCCCACTTCCTACTACTCATGCTCTCAACATATCACCTCCACCTTTACCTAATCCCATCCCTCAACACTATGGTGGCCCATTTCCCCCTTACCATAGGGGTAGATTAGGAGAAAGTATATAAACAGTAGACAATCCTTATACCAACGCCACCAAAGGGCACGACCGTTAAGGGAGGTAATAATCTATACTTTTACCTTACCAAATCTGTAGCTCTACCTCTACCTCACTAGGCCCAGCCAGATCCTTCTAGCTTTGTTTCCTCAAATCTCGTTAACACTAACCTGCATCTAAGGCACCGTGTCCTGCTTCTGCCTACAGAGTCGCTCAATCCCGGCCCATACACATGGACGCCAACATCTGCATTTCACACCTCGCATAGTCCCCCAGACTCCAAGTTACAAACACCCACCGTGAATTCCACAGCCTTTCCGACAGCTGGGCCGTCGCCTCTTCTCCGGAGTGCTCAGTAATACTGACAGTTCCAGAGCAGGCGGCGCCAGCAATGGCTGTGGTGGGGGTGGCGACTGACGACTCCGCTTCGGCGGCGTCACCATGTAGCTTGCTCTGGTGGATCTCATTCGGCTCCGACGTTGACCACAGCTGCCCAACAACGTGGATCGTTCTCCTAAATACAACACAACAATCAAAACCGCATTGATTTTTCAATTAAATGAGATTATAAATGGATGTGCTAATGAGTACATTTTCATGCTGCTTATAAGATGCTACGCCCCAAGCCGACCACCAGCTTCGTAAATCCACCATTAGCCGGGATCAAAGTCACCAAATGACTTGTCTTCTGGTAGAAGAACTTCTGTTGAAACCATATTTTCAATACATTGATTTCCCCCAGAACAAATAAACTGCGTTCGATGCCAGCTGGGGGCTGAGCCTCAACGACGCTTGCAGGCTTTCCCAGGACTTAGAATCGCTTCCTCAGAATCGCTGGATTCAGCTATGGCCCCATCTTCAGGAACCGCCTCCACCTCCTCAATACACAAAAGCTTCTACAGCAGCTAACTTTTACCAATAATATCCAAAACACTACTCCAACGCAGATTCCCAACAAACCTCTGACCTGACATCTTCTTCGCCCTCCGACTTCACAGTGCTCTGGTCTTATTCAACCATCTCCTGTCGCTGATGCAGAATAGAGTTGGCCGCGTTGGCGAGCTTCATCCTCGACCTCCTCCACCAGCAGCTCCTCCTCGGCAAGAGCCTGCAGCTTCTTCTTCTTCGGCAGCCGCGTGGCCTTCGGCGTCTTCCCTTTCCTCATCCTCGAGCTGCAACACCTTCACTACACTCACCATCATTCGATGTGAAAACCAGGCACTTCTCCTCTCGGCCGTTGAAGAGAATCTGGATCTGGCCCAGACGGGGGCCATCAGGGCCAGAGGATCGCGATCGTCCCCCGGGCAACAGTAGGCCTTCACACGCCGCTGCCGCAACTCCTGCAGCGCCTTCCTCTTCACCCGCCAAAGACATCAGCTGCACCTCGGCTTTCGTGGGCAAGGTCTCAAACCCTTCCTTCTCTTACAAACATCTACCTCCCCCCTTCACAATTACCTGCTCACCACCTCCGGAATAAGCACTGCTAGCAACGCTAGCAGTAGAACTGGCACGGGACCGAGATCAGCTGCTGGAAGAACTGACGGTCGAATCTCGCCACGGAGCAGGGCGGTGCAGGACAACAAGGTCATCCGTCGCTGTCTTCCTCTTCCCGAGATTCTCATCCGGCGCCGCCGAGTCCATCCGCACCTTCTCCCGCATCTGCATAGTCTGCCTACAAATTCGGCTACAATGTCCAGAATTGTTGTTGTTGTTGTTTTTCTTCGGTAAAAACTGGGAAGATACAGCGACAGCAAAGCACTGCATAAGAAGTGAAGTTTTAGAAGTTCTTGATCACATAGTTCATGAAGACCTGTTTAGAACTCTGAAATGAAACTTTCGGGGAATACTGTTCCAATCGTGCACACATCTTTGGGGCCATTGCTTTCTAAGGGCACCTGAGGCTCATCTCATCAGAGAGGAGACGGGAGTTGTGGCTCAGTGGGTGAGGGTTGATTTTCCTGAATAGCACCTGGGGGCATAGCCTATGGCCATGAAACACGTCATATAAGAACGCTAGATCTACATGTCTCCTATGGCTCTCTAGGGTTTCTAGGTTAAGTCATTCTAGGCAATGCTCATAGCTCAGGCAGGACAGGTGATGGCGACGGAAAATAGCTCTAGTGAAAAATCGATGCACACTTTTAATTTTTTTTGACTCGCGTTTCCCTATGGAGTTGTACACCGGTGTCCCGAATTCAAGCAGTGGGGCGGGCAAATGCGGCATACACGTTGGCTAGGGTGGCTGGGGATGAGGAGGTAAAAGATTTGAGAATTGTACGGCACATAGACTTGGCATTGGCGGCAATGCTGTTGCAGTGAGATGAGAAAGAGTGAGGGTGATAGGAGGAAGCCATGTCGCGCTGGGTGGAGGAGTCAAGGTGGGGAAGTTTCTGGCCATTAGAATGGTAGTCGAGCCCAGTCCTTCAGCTGAAGGCAATGACAGGGCACACTTAGACACTGATAGGGTCATCTGCCAGTCTACACACCAGTCTGAGATTGCATTTATGGCTAGTTGGAGGGAACTGGCAGGTGGCTAGTTGGAGGGACCTGGGCCTGGTGACTTTGATGTCGTCGGCAAAAGCAAAGGTGTGCAGGTTGGGGATTCGGGCGAGGGAGAGTAGGAGGGTGAGGGAGTAAATATGTAGTCAGAAGAGGGCGGGACAGAGTGCCGCCCTGAGGTGTCCCCGCTCTCATGCTCCGCGTTGCCCTGATCCGGCTTCCCCCGATGCTCACCAGTTGGCTTCTGTCTCGCAGCAGGGCCTCCAGCAGGGACAGCAGTGGCTCTGAGATTCCTATTCTTTCAGAGCAGAAAAGATACTCTCCAATGGGGACCACACAGTCAAAGGCCTTAGTCATGTCAGCATAGACAGTGTCAAGCACTGGTTTTGGATTGAATGAGGGAGTGCCAGAGGGAAAGGCATTTGAGCATTTGGCCTGTTGTACAGCGGCATTTGTGAAAACCATACTGGGGGAGGTGGTAGGAGAGAGTTGGACTCTAAGTAGGTGGTCAGCTGGGCCTATGTTGGTCCCTTTTTTTTTGGCGGCTGCCTGTAAAGTTACTGTTACGGCTACTTTTAAAAGTTCTCCAACGGAAAAAAATAGCTAAACGGATAATATATGAAATAACTGTATTAGCAACATTTATATAGCCGATTGCTGGGACAACTGTTATCTCAACCAGCAATCGGCTATATAAATGTTGCTAATA
>JASANA010008424.1:0-31852 GCA_030248095.1 Ptycholaimellus sp. GST1_10
ATGTACTGTTCTCTACTTTACATGGACCCCTTTTTTAGTTAGTCTATACCAGATGGCGGGTGCATGCATACCAGGAGTAGGGGCTTGTCCCCTACAAGGAGTACATTTCAAGATTCCAACCGAAGGGCTTAGACACATGCTCGTCCTCGACGAGGTCATGACTGTGGCAGTACCTACTCGTTGAGGACTATCATGCCACGGGTACTGCCACAGTCAGGCCCTCGACGAGGACGAGCATGCGTCTAAGCCCTTCAGTTGGAATCTTGCTTGGTATACCTTGTAGGGGACAAGCCCCTACTTCTGGTAGGCATGCGCCCGACCAACTAGCTTATGGACTAATTATGGGCTGTGTTAGAGCAGGGTGTGTGAGTATAGGTAAGTCACTATAAGTAAGGACATATTGCCTTGAGGGGGGGGGGTTAAACCTTTGAGGGGTGGGTTTATCTCTTGAGGGGGGGGGCGAAACCCCTTGAGGGGGGGTTAAACCTTTGAGGGGGGGGTTAAACCTTTGAGGGGGGGGGTTTCAGGGCATCAGCCAGTTTGACACAAGGGATGGGAGCTGGAAAAAGAGGCACCAGAGCAGGCCATGGCTCCTGACGCTTCCAGCCCTTGGCCAGGTACCAGCTGCTCAGGTTCTCCACCAGACCCAAGGCAGCCTCCGATGCTTCCAGCAAAGCCCAGCGCTGCCACAGCTCCGCCACATCCGCCACGAATAGGACATCAGTGTCCAGCACCAGCACCTGTAAGTGTCTAGCCTTGCCAAAGCCAAATTCGGAAGGATGCAAAAAACGCCACCCTGCGGAGTGATTGCGGTAGGACGGAAGGCAGGGTGAGCTTGAGCAGACCGAAAAGGCCGGAGTAGTGGTGGTTGGGGATCCAGGCCACCTCCTCCTCCACACTCTTCAGGGCGTAGAAGGAGACGCCCACTGGAATAGAAAACCCTTCTCATTCTGCTTAGGCCAGGGCCTAGAAGAAGAAGCCTGACCGGAGGGCAGAGCCCAGGAGCTGAATAGTTTCTGAAGGACCAGACGAGTTCTGGGCCCGTCCACGACGAAGTGTAGGTGCAGCGGGTGTCGGCGGTAGAAGGCCAGACTTTTCACCAGGGTGCCCACGCGACGCGTGGACTCAAGGCCACCGCAGACGATGGCCACGTGAATCACCTGAGGCAGGGATTTAGTAAGATTTTATCTGATGGTTTTTCGACTATTTAGTTGGAGAGCAGCTTTATCAGACCCAGACCCTTTTGTTGAAATCGAGTTTTTGAATAGTAGTTTTTTTCTACTGGCTTAGTTTTATTCTATAAATTTATTTTACTTCTATTCATTTTAAAAATGCTCATCTTTTGCTGTTTTCCACAAATTAAGCTCTCCGACTGTCTTTGAATCAGATTGCAAGGAAACTTGTTTGACAGGCTCTAGTGGGCGTGAGCAGAAGAAAAAGGTAAAGTGACCTCGCAGTTGGGAAGCTTGGGCTGAAGCTGCGGAGCGCATGGGCAAACCGAGCTGCTCAGCAGCCAGCCGCGAGTGCCGGGAAATAATCGGCCAAACACCGACCTGCCCTGCATCCACAGCTCATTCCCTCCATTTTACTTTTGAGGTGCGTGGGGCTGAAATTGACCTCAGAGGCATCTGCTGAGGACGTGTGGCGAACGCTGGTGAACTGCACTATATAGGACACTGCAATCTTTTTGTCTTCGTTTTCATGTTGATGATGAACAATGTCCTTATAAAGCAGGTTTGAGTTTGCGTCAATATCATGGTCTAATTTTAAAAAGTCTTGTTTCTTGAAAAACCTTGCGTGCAGGCAGAGAGTAGGAGACAGAGCAGGAATGAAGCAGCAGCCCCAAACAGCAACACCAGTGCAAGTCTTCGTCGACGTTTTCGCATGGCCCCTCTTCCTCAATCAGCCCATGCCAGAGCACAGCTGAGCATCCTTCAAGAGCGCTCCCAAGTGACAATGGGCCGGCAAAAGGAGGGCATAATAGAGCCGCGGGCACTGTTTGTCCACTATGGCTGTAGGAGGCCCCCCCCCCCCCGGGGGAGGGGCAAGCTCCTTAGGACTCCTCCCATCTCCATCCCCAGACCCCCCCGCTTCCAATTACTCGCCAGAAGCTCGCGCGCAAATACTGGGGGCACTCCCCCAGGTCAGTTGGCCCCGTTCACACGCCCTGTGGACACAAGAATTGCGGCCTTCTATTGCAGATCATACGAGACCATGGAATGGAGCTGTGGAATCCAACTGAAGTTGATGAGTTTGCCCCCCTTGAAAGTTCAATGGGGAGATTATTTTGGGGTTGCCTTGAATTTGTAACTTCTAGTTGAAAACGACAAAAATCACTAAAAAAGGTATTTTTTGTTTCTTGTCAAATGGCGGAGCTTAAAAGATTCTGTATAAAAGACTGAAAATGGGTATAGAATGGGTTAGATTGTGAGGCCGCCGAGAAAAGGGTGATAAATTAACCGATTATGATTGCGACAAGGTTTAGCTATGAAAAATTATGTTCAGAACAAGGCTAACTACTTCTTTCAACCCATTTTTCAACCAAGGCCTAAGCCATGTTAAATCATAGATCTTGTTTCTCCTAGCAATGCTCCCAAAATAGCACTCTGGAAAAATTTTCTACTTTTGTCCGTTTCTCTTCAAAATAAATTGATTGAAGAAATTGCTCTCTGACATTGTCTAAGACAAGCTGACAAATTGAGTGACAACAATTCACTCATATCTGACGAAAAGGCCATCTTATTCCTAGCTCTAAAAACAACAGCCTACCACCAACTCATTTTTCCTCTTTTTACTCCCCAAGATAAACGGCGCAAACATCAGCCGATTGGACAAGCCAACTCCCCTCTCAAGGCAAACCTGTCCTGACAGGAAATGCACTAGGCTGACTACAAGTGCTGGCGGGAAGCTTGGGAGGGTAGGCGGGGGGATAAATGCAGGAGACGACGGCTTAGGACCCCTCCTTATCTAGGCTTGAGACAGAGTTGCGGAGGCGGACTCAATCAAAGTGGGGATTTAGGCCGCCAGCCTCTCCCCAACCCCGCCTCTCTCCCCCGCCCATGATTGGGGTAATTAGGCGTGTAACAGCGCTCTCTTCACACAAGGCTTCCCCGATAAGCAGACATGTCTGCGGGCAACTGGACACCCTGGCATCTCTGCCAACAAACACATAGCCGACAAAGACCTCTGCGAAATTGTCCAGCCCTTATCAGACTATGGAATAGCTGGGCAAAGTGCCAGTTCGATGATTGTCTGGGCTGGGCGATTGAAGAGGGCCTAAGGGCGTCCAAATGCCCCCTCTTCACGAGGGGCCTTCATGAAGTAGAGGAGGTGGAGTGTGGGGTGAAAGGAGGGGGTTGGGTGGAAAAAGAAAGAGTGGGTGAGGCTCTATGTGTCTCGCAGGCTCCCAAGAGGGTCCTTCCGCATGAGCACCAGGGACGCAGTTTAGGAGAAAGAGCCAAGCGCTCTTTATGGCCTAGGCGAAAAGAATTGCGCCTCTTTCAATAATTTGAAATACTCATGACAGATAGATGTTTGGAACGGTTGAATTATTTGATACTTTTATTACAAAAGTAGACATTTTGGCTATCGGGGCGAATGCCGTTTCTTTTAATCGAAATTAACAACCTTATAAAGTTCAAAAGGGGCAGGCACGAAATTGCAAACGCCCTCTCAGCAACTTTATTTGCATTGACAATCAGCCAAAATCATCCAGCACAAATTAAAGGGAAAGCCGGTTTTTCCCTATCAAGGCCTCCTTTCACGTCTATCAACTCGAGAGCGTGAACCGAACAAAAATGAAGCATGAAAGCAAATTAGCAGCAGACGGTTCGAAAGCGACAAACGCGCCGAGACGAGCAGATTTGCCCCGCTACCTACTCAGGGTGCCGGCTCTGGGCCGTATGGGGTGCCACCCTGACTTTGCAAGGCTAGTCTGCTTGCTCTCTTCTACTGCCCTCTCCTGCATTCACTCTTTATGCATTAATGCTGTCTTTTGAGGCTCTCAAGCGCAATATTTGCCTTGCTGCCGCTAAACTCAATTAATTTATTCTCAGACTCAGTTTCTCAGACTCTTCTGCCAAAATATTTTCGCTGGATTGAAGGGCCCGGCCTAGTTTGTAGGGTGCATGCCGGAGGAGTTGAAGGAGGTGAGCAGTCGAGGCGGAGGACCGCTGCTGTTCCTTTTCAAGTTGGCCTGGGAGGGCCTGCGGAGGGTGCCGCTCTTCATCGCCGTCGTCTCCGTCCTCTTCGACTTCAACTTCCGCGTCGACGTGGACATCAACCACATCCCGCCCCAGGTTGCCTCTCAGCACTTTTTTGGGGGTCTCAGCTTTATGCTGGAGTAGAAGGCAGGGCTTCAATGCCCACCCAACAAACAGAGGAGCAAAGATGCGGCACTGACATAGTCAGGTGAAATTTAGTGAGAATCGTGAAGAGCATAAGCATCACTAAGGAAGATTGGGCGAGCTTCTGGAAGGCTGGGAAATGAACTGCAGCCTGAAGAGGAGGCGGTTGGGGAGGCGGCAGCAGTGAACGAGGAGGCAGTGGAGGAGGATGAGCAGTAGGGGCGAGGATTCGGAGACCCTGGTGGCGCGGGACCCCTTCGATGACCCCATTCCTCCGCCCAGGTCATTTATTAGAGCTCTACTCCACCACAGCTGACTTTGCTCAGCGGTTGCAGAACGTCTGGAGGAGGCCAGCCGAACGGGCATCACCCGCCGCCCAGCTCCATCTGCATGCCGGCCCATTCCCCGCACTTTGGTTTCTCTTCCACCGCTGCTCAGTGCAATTTTTCCTCATAATCAGAACCCCTTTTTGAATTTCTCGAAATAAACCTCTTTAGCTCAAGCTGAAAAGGCTGCCAGATAAATCAGAGACTCGTTTTATTGATTTTTGTGTCCCCTCTAGATGGCTAGAAGAAAAGAGGTGAAATGTGTGCAGGAGGAGGCCCAGGACAAATGCTGGCTGGCGGGGGCGGTGCTGCCTGGGGTCCGCCAGGCGCCCCACCGCCGGCCTTCGCGGTGGTGTACCCGGGCGCCGCGCCCATCGTTCACGCCACCAACGCTCCGCCCATCCACTACTGCGGCCAGTGCAGGGCGGAGATCAGGGACGAGGTTTAGTTACCCTGCGGACGGGGACGCGGTGGGGAGAAAGCAAAAAGAGCTGCAGGAGGAGGCAGTGCAGTGCATCCCCAGCAAAGGCTGCTCCTGGTTCTTCCACCGCAACTGCGTCGGCCTCACCAAGCAGGTGGTTTATTTCTTTTATTCCATTCAAAACTCAGCGTTGCCTTTCGAAGCAGTGCTACTGGCTTTCAAAGAAACTGGTTTGGAGTCACAAGCAAAAGTACTAGCACAAATTTATGACCAGCTGATATGATATGGCTCAAAAGTGTTAGAAGCAGCCTTGTGACTCCAAACCAGTTTCTTTGAAAGCTAATCGCACTGCTACGAAAGACAAACCTGCGCTTTGATTGGAAAGAAGGTAAGGAAATTGAAGGCATTCGATCTGCTGCGAGAGGAGCCGTTTGCGGAGTGGGTGTGCAACAACTGCTACCTGAACAAGGGCATCGACCTGGTCCAGTGCTCCTGATCTCTTGGCCCATGCCTGGTGGTTCTTTGCTTTCTGCGCCGTTCCATTGTGTCAAAGTTGAGTTGTCATGTTTATTTGGTGAATAAAGCAAACAACGACCTTGCTCAGCTGAGGCCGCTTGACTACTCTCGCACTTCCATACGTGATTTCTTTACGGGGCGAAAAGCCATCTGCCGCAGAAAAGGCAACGGATTGGTTGTGCAAAGCCTACATGAACGAAGCTATAAACGGCTATTGAAGAAGGGATCAGACCAAGCGCCAATAGATTTTAGGGAGAGCCAGTGCTTGGCATGTTTCACCAATTAGCTTGTCATTTTGCAGCCGACAAAACTTCTAATGACAAAGGAGTTGTGCCAAATACGATTCATTTTTTAAACGGTCAAAAAACTGGCAGAAGAAATCCGCCAGTCTTAAGCTAGTATTAATTTTTCCATTTGATTTAGCTTCAAGAATAGATATTTTTGCTCAGAATATATAAGCTCATTTGGTTTTGCGCAACAGATGGCTTGGAATAAGGATGGAGAGAGCAGAGATCATAAGCGAGGAAGAGTCTGTGCCGAGGGCTAACCTTTCCTCAATTTCAGTCCCAGAAGACTATCCGTAATTTCATTACAAATTGCCATTTTATCCGTCTCAATTTCTTCTTTCAATCAGTCCACAAATGACTCCCAGTTATACTGTCGAAAAACTAATAAATTCTCACAAATTCTTGAAAACTGAAGGTGCTAAGTAAAAATGAGCATGAGTGAGCAGGACCTGCTGGAAGTGGTGGAGGATCTCCTGGGGCCGCCCAACCCCAACGCTGGCATGGGCCAGAAATTGATCAAGGCCAACTCCGTTGCTGGCCAAACTGGACATAAGTCCAAGGCCCCACCAAAGAACATGACCCTAAAAGAGCAAGCGCAGACACAGCTCTTGCTAACGGAGAACTTGGAGCTGCGCACCTCTCTCCAAGCCATCTCTTCCAAGTACAAGCTGCTGCAGAAGGACAACAGCCACATCAAAGTGAAAAGACATTCTAATTTATGAAATAGTGGCCTTGGTTGGGATTAGGAAATGGCGGAAAAAGAGAAGCATCTATGGGAGTACGAGCGCGTGGCGACGAAGCAAAGGCTGGACGAGATGGAGGCCAAAGCCAACCGCGAAAAAGATTTGTTCGAGGCCAGTGTGAAGGCTAATTTTTATCTGCCCTTATCAGCCTAAGAGCTGCAAAATTTGTCAAAATGAAGATGGCAGAGGTTTCGATGAAAAACCTGGAGATGGCAAACCAAGGACTCCAGGCTGCATTGGAGTCCAAGTCAGAAGAGTGCAAGGGCCTGATTAAGCGGCTTGATGACCGGAAGAAAACCCACCAAACTCCATTATAGTCAATATCTACCCTTCCTTTCGTATTCTCAATAATCCCACTATAATCCCACTATACCGTCTCTAATGGTGACATCTGTCGTAGCGTATATCCTACCAACATTGACACCTCTAAAATGTTTTTCTTCAACGACAATTCATTTAGCTCAACAACAATTCATTCATTAATTCATCTTCTTAAGAATATGCTATAAAAGTTCACGTAAGTTTGCCACCCTGAAACGTTACAGACCAGAATACATCAAAAATTGCTTCAAAAAGGCCTAAACAGGACTTATCAGGACGGGCTAAAAAAAGTGCGAAATTAGCATTTACTTCTTTCTCTACATAGCTCTGGCAGCGGGGAGGTGGGTTATTATACCTCCATGCTGGCAGGTCATCCTCGAAAAGAATATTCAATAAAAGTTTATTTAAATATACACCTTTAAATATAGTAAAGTAGAAAAATGTATTTATAAACACCAAAACATATTTTCAGTAGTGAAACCTCAGAAACGCGAACTTACATGAACTTTTTTTTGATATTTTGTATTTCTAAGCCCTTTTGAAGAATACTTTTCGACATACACTCCTCCCAATCGGTCCTTTCTTTTTTCTTGCTCATTATCCTTAATCCATTTTCACAACACTTTTACTCCAATTCCGAAGCAGAGGTACAGATACAAAGAGTCTGGAATGCATCTGGTATAGCCGTGAGCAGGGAAAGGCAGGTCTTCAGGCGTTGGCGGAGACAAAGTCCAGCCTCAGCGAAGTGTCTGCGAAGAGAGGCGGCAGTCGGCGCCCATCGTAGTCTTCCCTGGAGACGGGGCAGGAAGGGCTGTCGCAGGCCCGCTCCTCTGCCTCCGAGCTGAGCCCGGCGCAGCCTCGCTCCACGCTGCACAAGCGCCGCCTACGCTGCCTACCGCCTGCAGAGCTAGGCTTTGTGGCTGGGGGTGGGGTGGTGGGAGTTGGGCAAGGCTTTGTCTGAATCTGGGAGCTTCTAATGATCCAATGATCCGGTTAGGGAGGAGAAGTATGGCTGGTCTAGATTGTAAAAGGCTTGAAAAGCTTCATTTGGCAGAAGGCCTAAATGAATGTCGTGGCATTTTCTTCGACAGTGTGCGAGGGAATGGGTCGCCATCCATGTATGACGGTTTTCAATCTTTTGGAAAGAAAGAATAACCGGAGCCACAGGTGAGGCTGCAGTCGCCCCACTCCGTCCAGGCTTCCCAAGCACCGCTGTAGCCGGAGCAAGGAATGCTCCCGCAAGACTCCTTCTCCACCCCGCTTCCGCCTGAGACAGACCAACGCTTTTTAGGTCAGCTATTATAGAATTTCCTGCGTTTTTGGGATGCTCAGTTAGTGTGCGGTTTATTTGGGCAAATAAACTGGGGATTAGTTATTTTAGTGCGAGTCCAGCAAATCAAAATCAACGTTTGCAAATCTTGATATGTCCACTCGGCCACTCAAAATTCAAGTTTTGGTTAATCAATTGACATTTTCAAACTACTGGCTTTTTGATGCTTTGACTTTGGATCAGATAGCAGGCTTATTAATCGTTAAACCTGCTATTAAATGTTTCTCTGAAACAAAGCGTTGCATATTGAGTTCTTGAAAATCAATGAATGCTGGTGTGCTGTACTATCAATGTCAGATTCTGAAAATTCAGTGTTCTTGAAGACAACATAAATATGATTCGTCAGTATTGATGCGCTCCAGCAAACTACTGCGATAGTTGAAAAGCATAGAATACCAGTATTTTCAGCAGTATTTTATCCAGAATTCACTGTTAGGGAAAAGCAGCTCAAAAATTTTGAAGGGGTTAATCATCTTTTAATAAGTGTTTTTGGTAGGAGCACGAATCCCACAAAGGGAGGCGAACATGAATTTTTTTACAAATAATTTTTGCTTGCAATCAACCCAAATTTTTAATTTCATAATTTTTAAACATTTTGGGGCATAAATTACTCATCAAACTTTTTGGAGCGACTCTTACCTGTCTCAAAAAACGTTTTTCCCATTCTATAGCTATTGATATGATCGGCTAGGAACAGTCAGCGTCCCATCCAAGTGCAAATGCAGTCAGCGTCCCATCCAAATGAAAGGGCAGACCAGTGCGAATGCAGCTCCGAGCATCCTCCGCACTGCAGGTCCGGTAGCGTAGTCGGCTGCCTCCGCTACAGCTTACGCTGCACTCCCGCCACTGCAACATATTCCCTTCTTTGCCTCTCTCCCTCAGATGGTACAGAAATGGCCTACTGGAGCCCACGCGAGCCAGTGCGCTCCTTGGCAGGGCGGATTCCCCCGGCACCCTCGCTGCTCCACAAAGTCCCCTGCAACTTTCACACCGTCTACCTGGTCAATAGGAATCGACGATAACTTCTGTCCAATAATAATCTAGGTCTCATACTTATAGGTGTCAGTCAATCATGAAATTTTTGAGCAAACGCTTGGAAAAGGTTAAACTGCCGACTTCAGTATTTCAGATTTAGATTTAAAGCCATATTCAAATTGCTCAATCATGTCCAATTCTACAAAGCCAATGAAAGGCCGAAACACCGGACGTCTGAGTATCGACATGCAAAAGGCGCCTACCGACACAGGAGAGGTAGCGCGTGAGGCAGTTGCGCCGTCTGGACTCGCTGCCGGGGCCGCAGCTGGTGGAGCAGCTGGACAGGGGCTGAAATGTCTTAGGGGCCGATTGACGGGGGCCTCAACTGACCTGGACCAGGCGCTCCAGCCAGCCCAGCCGCTGCTCTGGCAGGCCCTCGTCTCGCAGAAGCCGCGCTCCAAGCTGTCGCCCGGACAATCTGTCCCTGTAGCTCCGCCAAGACAGGAGCGCTGTCGGACTCGGCTCCCCTGACCGCAGCTCACCGTGCACACCTGAGTTTGCTTCATTTTGAGTGGTTTTGGCGAACTTGCGATTTGGTTGTCGAGTTGTAGATTTGGTTTTTTGCAGATTTTTGGTTTTTGGCGGAATATAGAGAAAAGGGAATAAAGTAGGCAACCCAGGCGCCCCAATCGGACCAGGCGGGCTCCCCAGCTGTCGCGTAGCCGCTGGGGCAGGGGATTTCGCAGACCTCTGCAAGCACCTCTTTTCCCTGCACACATCCTCCGCCATCAATTCAAACCACACCATTCTCACTGGTAGCCGCACTGTCATCCAGGCAGGCCCCTTCAGAGGAGCAGGAGCGTACCCTTCTCCTACTGCCTTCTGCAAAACGGCTCCCCTTCCTGACTGAGCCTGAGAGAATGAGAGGAGGAGGAGGACGTCCACAGGAGACGGAACAGGCGGACCACTGACGCCAGGGCAGCCATCCGGCCGCCGGACAATCGGGTACACGACACTCCTCCTCCTCCCTCGTTGGCCCCTCCCCGCATCCGCCCTGCCCTCCCGGGCACATCTCAAACCAGCGGAGAGGTAATTGGGACAGGTTAATGGGGGCAACTGATCCAGATAGGTCTAGGCTGGGCTACGATTTTTAGGCCAATCTTTTATTTCAAGGTTTCAGCAATGAGCAGGGAAGCAGCATCAATTGAGCGCCTGTAATAGTATCAGAGGTCTCTTCAAGAATCTCCTTTTCAAGTCTCTTCTGCGAGACTATTCCAAGCCTCATTGAGCCCAGAACAGTTACCCGAAGGCGAATGCGAGCAGCTCGCAGGCCGCAGCTGGGCGAGCAGGCACTCCACTGGCCCCAGGAGCCCCAGGCCTGAGGGCAGGGCTGCCTCCGGAGGCAGGGCCGACTCTCTCGATCGTCGCCCGGGCAGGTGGCGGAGAGGGGGCAGGTGCGCAGCCGCGTTTGCACCCCTGGCATGGATGAAGGATGGGAGGGCGAGAGGAAGGAGTGGAGGAGGAAAGAAGACCCATGCCGCAGGTCACCGGACACTCTGTCCAGGCGCTCCAGGGGCTCCAGGACAGGCTGTTGTCGCTGGGGCAGGAGGGGTCGGAGCAGCTTTCGGAGGCCAGGAAGTCGCCCTCGCAGCTGCCTGCAGAGGCATGACGGGGTTTTGTGCTCAAGCAGAGAACTGATCAAACAGGAGAGTTACTGGAGAGCTAACAGAGTTGCCAGTTTATCGGAGCGGGATCGAGAGAAAGAGAAGTAAGTAGCCTCAGCCTTTTCGTTCGAAACATGCCAAAGGCCATTCGTACTAAGATGATTCAAAGACATTCGATGCCAATGCAATGTTATCCTAGACCGAATGGATAGTAGCAAGAGCTTCTGGCAAAGGCTTCAGAGTCAATGGATGGCCCATAAGCTGCAGAAAGCCCAGACAAGCCCCACTAGAACAAGCCCAGACCGAATCGACAGGGACAGGAGCGTTGTCGAGAGCGGCTGCCCTGGCACTGCTGCGAACAGCTGGTCCACGGTCCCCAGACGCTCCAGGCACACCGCTGCCCACATACCCCCAGGTTGCACGGCTCGCTCTGCTCAATGCCTCTTCCTTCTCCTCCGTTGAAAGGGGACTGGAAGAAAACCTGAGTGAGGTCCCCATCGCCGCACGCATCGCCGGGGCATAGACGGCGTCTGAAGCGAAGACCGTTGCCGCAACTGGCCGAGCAGATGCTCCAGGGGCCCCAGGAGTCCATGAGGGGGCTGGGACAGAGGACTCCGCTGTTGCAGCCTGTGAGAGAAGCGATTAAATGGATGCTCTGATGGGTACTTTTGGAATGGTGACAGTGGTTTTGTCCTGTGCTTGGCTTCAAGCTAATAATTATCAGATATTAGAGCTGTGGAATCATTTTGCGAAGTATGACAGCCAAATTGACCCCACCAAACGAAACCACAGGTGACCAAGCAGCAGGAATAATCTACAATAATTTCTTCCCTGTCTATTCTCTCTCCTTCCTCCCATCTCTACCCGCCTTTCTTTCTCTGCTCGCACTCTCTTATTGTGTCTAATTTTCCCACCACTGTGGCACAGCCTTTCCTCTAAGTCTCCTCTCAAATTGGCCCCCCAAACTGGGCTCACCCTGAAACTCGCTGAAGCTCTCCTGACCGCAGGCGCCGGGCCCAGCTGGACAAAGCCTGGATCGACGCTGCACACCTGCTCAGTTCAAGCCAGTCATCAATCGGCCACTAATACCGTGGAGGGCGATTTATTCATACCCCTTTTTCAATCAGCTATAACTCAAAACCAGCTAATTAATGATACTGATTTATTATTTAGCAGATCTTGAGTTATAGTTGATTGAAAAAGGGGTATGAATAAATCAGCCTCCAAATGCCGACCTTGGCCACAAGTGACATCGCAGCTGCCCCACGCCCCCCACTCCGCCCAGAGGACAGTTTCCGGCCCACAATCCCTGCCCAAACACTGCTCCAGCTCCAGCGGCTGGCCCGGAGCGCAGTCCCCACTGGCCTGCACCTCGTAGGGGCTGTCCTCGCCTGTGCACAGCCTTTAGTTGCTCATCGGGAGGCAATTAGGGCAAATGAACGGCGGCCGGAGGGACAGGAGCGGCGACGGATGCGCTGGCCTTGGCCGCAGGCGGCCGAGCAGAGGCTCCAGGGGGCCCAGGCCTCCCACTGACGGGGGGCGGAGGGCTGCAATGGTGGCTGGGAGCAGACGATGGCGGCGGCGCAGGTCTCCCGCATCTCTGTCTCCCCCTCCCCGCAGGCGCCTTCTGTAAGAGGATGGCTTTTGAAGTTTGAGGAGCGAAACGACAAGATTTCCTTCAGCCTAGAAACGCCTGGGCTGTCTAAGGAGTGAAGGGCACAAAGGGATTTTTCTCTGCCACAGCCATCAGCACTCTCATCCCCAACTGAGCCAAGGCCAAGAAGTCCTCACCGATGGGACAGCCTCGCCGTCGACTGCGCACACCGCGGCCGCAGGTGGCCGTACAGCTGCTCCAAGGGCTCCAGGCTGCCCAGTCCATCAGCCCTCCCGTCTCCCCAATCGGGCAGCCGCCCAGGCTGCAGGCTCGCAGCTGAGTCTCCGTGGGCTCTGGGCAGCCACGGCAGCTGCGGCTCCGACTCTGCTCGCCTTCAAGAGCATTGGAGGGTCTTTGGGGCAAGCCAACCATAGCTGTATGAGAGCCAGAGGTGAGGGGGGCATATTGAACCAAGGTCGCAGGAGCGGGAGCAGGGACCCCAGGCGCTCCAGGGAGACAGTTGGGGTTGAGGACAGGCGTCGGAGGCGCAGGATTGAGATTGGATGCTGCCCTCTGGGGAGCCGCAGCCGCCAGGGCCCAGCAGACAGAGACGGGAGCTGGCAAGTTTCGTTTCGGATGTTTCACAGAGCAGGGCTGCTCGGAAAATGGAACATTTTAAACTGATCTATTTATTTTTCTTGGGTCAATGGTAGTGGCAAATTGGAAAGCAAGTGTCAAGGCGCTGAGCTATCCCTAAATATGCAAAGATCCCAATAAGCACGCCATACTCACTCTAACAATATTCGGAATAATCTCAGCTTGGTGGCAAAGCTCCAACCGCGATCGCATGCCGCGTCCGCAGGTCACCGAGCAGGCGCCCCAGGCCAGCCAGCCGCCCCAGCCCAGGGCCCCATTCTCCCTCGGACAAGCTCCCTCGAAGCAGCTGTCGGTCTCCGATGCAAAGCCTGCCCAACAACTCTTCTCTCAGAGTAGGCCGAACAAAGAGCCCTACTAACCAGGACAGAGGGCAGGCAGGGGGCAGGTTCTGCTCCGCTCTCGCAGTCCTGAGCCGCAGGAAGCGGAACAGCTGCTCCACTCCGCCCAGGCCGACCAGTCCGCGGAGCAGACGGAGCTTACCACGCACCTGCCAAAGGACACACCGTCAAGCTCATTGCTCCTCTACTCGACCCTGTTTCATGCTATTATCCCTTGAATGCTTTTTGCGCGGCCGAAGGCCGCCTGCCGCGAAGGGCAGGGCAGTCAGAGCTCCGTAGGCCGGAGGGCATGGGTGCGGAGGCCCCGGAGCGTAGCCTAGCATGCGAAGCATGCTAGGCGAAGCGTAGGGGCCGTAGCACCCGTGCCCGGAGGCCGGAGGAGCTCTGGCGCCCTGCCCGAAGCGGCGGGCGGCCAAGGCCAGCTTAAGCAGTTACCCCATTTTTGCGTCCGTCTGTCCGCATATATATATCTATATGTGTGTGTCCCAGGCCCGTACTCCGCGGTTTTTCAACGAAATTGGCTGATTTTTTGCATGAAGGTCCGCCTAGGCGGTGCCTCGGGACCATTTTTGGTGCTTGGCGTAATTTTTTGAATTTCGCCCAAAACTCAATTTTTTGATGTTTCAAAATACGAAAAATTATATATCATTGGTTTTTCAATGAAATTAGCTGAATTTTGGCAGGTACGTCCGTCTAAGTTACATTTCGAAGCTGGCAAAAGGAATATTTGAAATATTTATTATTTCTTGATTTATAGTCAAAAAACCAAAATCTTGATGTTTCAAAAATTTGAACATGCATAAAACCATGGTTTTTCAATAAAATCAGTTGAGTTTTGGCATATACCCCTGTCGTGGTGATATCTTGAAGCTGCTTTAAGGAATTTTGAAAATTTTTATTATTTCCCGATTTATGAACAAAAACCTAAAATCTTGATGTTTCAAAAATTCAAACATCCATAAATCCAGTGTTTTTCAATGAAATCTGTTGAATTTTGGCTTATACGTCTGTCATGATGACATCTTGAAGTTGAGAAAAAGAATTTTAAGAAAATTGATTATTTATTGATTTATGGGCAAAAATCCAAAATGTCGATGTTTCAAAAATTCGAACATCCATTAATCGCTGGTTTTTCAATAAAATCAGCTCAATTTTGGCAGGTACGTTTGTTGAGGCGGTACCTTGAAGCTGTTAAAAGGGATTTGTGAAGAATATTTATTATATGTCGATGTATGGCCAAAACCTTAAATCTTGATTTTTCAAAAATTTGAACAATCATAAATTTTGAAAAAAAATTTGAACAAGCATAAATTCACTGGTTATTATGGTCAGCCGTATCATTGGATTAGAAGGCATAGCATTTGGAAAATTTAGCAACGAAGCATGAGCTTATTACTTAGTAAAAAGCCGCGCATCTTGGCAACAGCCGAGAATACCTTGTTTGGAAAAGTGCTAATATAGTTTTTGGGCCCTATTGTCTATTGCCCATTATTGCTTAAAATTTCGCTTTTGTAATGAACTTTAAATTAAATTTTGCACTGTGATTCATCAGAAATATCCCCCACACTGCATTACCCAAATGGCAAAAATCTGGAACTGCGCTTTCGACGCACCTCCACAAGGACGCGGGGACGCCTACCCAGCTCATTGTGCATAGCTTCCATCTTGCTCCCCCATTCGGTCCTGTTTCATGCTTCTACCCTTTGAAAGCTTTTTTGGAAAATGCTAATTTTGTTTCCTCAAACTCAATTAGCCTTTGATTGTTTTTGCATTTGTCATTTTAAATTAAATTTCACTCTGTGACTTCTCAAAGATCTCCCCCACTACATTACCCCAAAGGAAAGAAAAGTGGAACGTCTGAACGTCGCTGGCGGACTCCGAGCCACAGCCACCCAGCCCGGCTGGACACTCACGCACCCGCCGTCGAACTCCTCAATCCACACCAGCCTCCTCCTGCCCCGACTTTGAGCAGCGGAACCTTGGCCGCAGGAGCGGGAGCAGGGGCCCCAGGCGCCCCACTGGTTCCACCCGATCATCGGACACGGCTGGAAGCCGCAGGCCTCCGCCTCCTCTCCGTCTCTCTCCGCTCCACAGCCGCCAGCTGCACTCACTGCCTTTTCCTTATCTTCACCAAGTTTCAAGGCATACGGCAAATTCCTAAGCTAAGTCAAAGCCGACCATTGCCGGGAATGAAGAGGAAATCGGCCATCTCGAGAGGCAAATTGGGGTAAAAGGGGAGGGTTCAAAAGGGGGTACGGATGGGGCAAGTGCGCATGCGCAGGCGTCTCCCTCCAGTTCCACATGTAACACTGCAGCCAGTCCACCGACTCCAGGCGGACCAGAACACGCCCGGGCAGGGCACCAGCAGGCAGGCCTCCGACTCTGACTCTCCCGACCCTCGACACCCGCCCGTCGCTTCGTCAATTGCTCCCATCAAGCCTCTTTCCCATCCAGAATTCTAGGCCCACCGAAGCACTGGCGAGTCCGCCGTCGCAGCGCCGGCCCACAGCTGGCCTCACAGGGCGTCCAGGGGCCCCAAGAGGCTAGCGGCAGCTGCCCATCCGTCGTCCCCTCCGAACCAGGGCACGGCTGCACTTCGCAGGCCTCTGCCTGGTAGCCCTCGCCAGAGATGCACCGCTTCTCAGCCCCTGTTTAATCCTCCTTCTGCTGTCTGAGCTGTGGCAAAGAGGCCAGGCTATGTCACCTAAGCAAGGCCGAGTCCTGGCCATGCTGCCGCGGCCGCAGCTCACCGAACAGCCACTCCAGGCTGCCCAGGCACCCCACAGGCCGTCCACCGGCAGGCCCGACGTTTCTGGACAGGACTCCAGCGCTGGGCAGGGCTCCTCCTCCAGGTCTTCGCCTCCGCCTTGACAAATATTGTCCTTTTCTGGGAGAGGGAGGGTCGAATAGGGGGACCAACAGGCCTCAGCCCCGGTGCAGGTGCGGAAGCGCGAGCGACTCCCTCCCCGTCCGCAACTGACGGAGCAGGGGGACCAGGCGGACCAGGGGGACCAGAAGGAGGCCGACGGGCCGATGCACGGCGCTGACCAGCACTCCTGAACATATCACTCACCAGCAAAAACAAGAAGATCAGTTTAGAATGTTCCAATTTCCGACCAGCCCTCATCTGTGAAAGATCCCAAACAAAGCTGTTCATTCATTATCCACTATTAGCTATGCCGTCCCTAATTCTCTTTCTAACTTCTGTTTGGCGAAACAAATGAAATCAATGAATACCAGTTGCTGCTCCGCGTCGCCTTGACAAGGCTGGCGGCCGCAGTCCCTCTGTCGTCTTCTAAGCCCTCTGCAAGGCAGGCATGATTTGGGTGTTTGAGGGGTTGAAAGCGGCAATGAACTGTCCGCAGGTGGCAGAGCAAGCGCTCCAAGGCCACCAGGCCAGCCAATCGCCAGGGCAGTGTTCAGCGGCGCAGATGCCCATCTCCGTGTCCACACCCGGCCCGCAGAGGAAGTGCACACCGCCTGGACAACGTCGTCTGCGCACCTGTTCACCACCTGTAAATCATCTCATTTGCTGTTTCAGTTTTCTGCAAGTGAGGACGTAATAGGTCATTTTGCAATTGCTAGGGTCTTGTTGAGGCTTGTTTGAGTCACAGTCTTCAGAGTCCTTCGACATGGCGGGAGGGATATTGGTGGAAAAAGGAGGAAGGAAGAATAAGCGTGAAAGGAGAACCGCCACAGGTGCGCGTACAGGCTGACCAGGGACTCCAGGTTGCCCAGGCCACGCTGAAGATGTCGTGTGGGCGGACAGAGTCTGAAGGGAGGCTTGGACTCTCGTTGCTCGGCCCACTGTCATTCACCGTTGGACAGGGACAGTTCTGCAGGGTATCAGCGTTTCATTCTAGGCTATTTTTAGCATGGCTTATTTCAAAACGGCACTTTTAGGCAACAAAATATGGTTGTCATAAATAAATTGACAGCTTAGCGTTGACAAGTTTGAAATATTCGCAGGCAATATTCAGAACTTGTAGCGAGACATTTCTGCAAAAATGCTGCGAACTTCGTGTAAATAAATACAAAAAATTCAATTTGATAACATCGAATTTTCGGACAAAATTTTAATGAAAATTAAAATGAAATCGTCTAGAACAGACAAAATGTAAATTGGAAACACCCTAATTTTACACCCTTATCAAAGGGAAATTGGAATACCTCAATCTCGAAAGAAGCGCCAGGGCAGTGCTGGCCTCCCAGACAGCTTCGGCTTCGCATCTGAGCCCCAGTCACATCCGCTACTCCTATCAGACAGCCCAAGTTTCCTCCTCTAGAAGCTAACAGCGGCATGAGAATGACAATAAACCACATTCGCAGATCGACCAAGCCCCCCACCCGCCCCAACTGCCTTCACTGGCCTCCGCCAACCGTTTCCGCTTTTTCTCCCTTTTCTTTGAGTGGTCTGCAAAAACTTCCTCATTTCATGGCACAGATTGTTAGATTTTTGTAAACCATCAAACTGGCCAGGAGGCAATAAAAATATAACCAGTGCCAACAGTAGGCTGGATTCCTGGCAGAGTGCAAGATTGTCCAAAGCAGGAGCCGATATCCTTCTCGAACCGCCCATCGCAGCCCAGTCCCATGCACTCGCGAGTTCTCAAAGTTACCCTCCTTTCTCCATTTCTCTTTCTCTCCTTCCATAATAACTGCCAGCACCCACCTGGTCCTGACTCCGGGGCCGCAGGTGGCCGAGCAGTGGCTCCAGGGGACCCAGGGTCCGAACACGGCTGCAGCATCCTTTCTAGACCTGCAGGCTATGAGCTCTGGCCTAGCGGGAACAGAGGGTAGAGCAGAGGAAAAGGGAGGACGATGGGTGCACTGGAGGACAGGGGCGGTGTGGGCAGAGCTCCGTTTGGCTCCAGGCACCTGGACGACATTCGCCAGGGCCCAGCGTTTGCGCCATCGTGCCCTCACAGCGACTGTATTCATGAAATCTATATACCAGCTTTATTAAGAATCCGCAATCATTCCCTTAGAGACTGTACAATGCTGAAACATACGGCTACTGAGCCTTTGTGGAAGGAAAGATGTTTCCTGCTTGCCTGTGCCATCATTTGTACTCCTAAGTTTGGAGTGGAAAAAGAAAAAACGCAAGCTGATGGCAGTGTTGGTTTGGGAAATACGATTGGGATCCATTGGGAGATGGCATCAATGGTGCACGTTTGGTTTTGAGGGCCCACCACCAAATATAAGGTCAAAAATGGTTGAGAAATTTCAATAATTTAAATATAAGAAACGTGAAAAGAGTCCAAAATGGCTAAATATATCAACAACTTGAAACCTATTTTGATTATTGACGAATGGCGGTGGCATCATTGAATAGCGTGAAGGGCCTTTGCAGCGTCTGTACAATTCATTTTTCATTTGAAAATGGCTAAATTCCTCTTTTGCGCATATGACAATACAAACTCTTAATTGAAAACTTATTTCCTTTCTTTGGAAAACTATCGAATGCTGAAACATTCCACTGCTGCGCCTCTAAGGAATGCAAGCCAAGCATAATAACCAATCATCCAGTGGCCTTGACTGTAGTGCTGCATAGAATAAACAGGGAAAATCCCATCTGATGCTGAAAAACCAATGACCCTGTGGTGCATTTGTGACGTCGCCTATTTCAGTCAGCCAAACCCGCAAGGGCAGGCCTACGCTCTTCTCCAGTTTTCTACCAAGCTAGTTCCAGTTCCAGTTGCTCATTTTTGTTCCTGCTACTTGAAGAAATAGAAAAAGTGAAAAATATCAGTCAATAACCGACTCCTAGAGCGATAGGCAGGGCCGCAGGTGGCCGAGCAGCGAGACCAGAGGGCCCAGGGCGACCACCAGCCCGACCGCGTCGCCAACTCCGACGGCTTCACGGCTCGGAGGATCTTGCCCCCCTTCTGCAGCGTGAAGCTCCGGTGCAACGGCTGTGCTGCCTGCACCCAATCACTGCACTCTCTCAATCTCGCAGCTTCTGGGGCAAGAAATTGATATTATGGATCCCAGGGGACAGGGCGGGGGACTAATAGTATTTCAGGATTGCAGTCCCCTGCCCTGTCCCCTGGGATCGATGATATCAAAATCGTCCTCCTACTCACCGGAACACTGAAGCTGATGCCGTAGCGGCCTTTGCGCGGCTGTCTTTCCAGCTTGCGGGGCAGGGCAAAGTCGCTCTGCTGCACCAGGGCAGAGGAGTTGTTGACGGGGACACCGAGGGAGTCTGTGGAGGCGCCTAGATGATTGGGGGAGAGGCCTAGTGAAGCAATAAAGGGACAACCGATGTGACAGTGGCGAGCGTAGGAGTCGATGGCTCGGCCGTCGGTGACCTTGGTGAAGGCTTCTGGGGCCTCTTCCACTGTCACCGGGCTCAGCTGGCAGAGCAGTGTTGCTGTTGCAATGTGTTTTGTTCTTTAGAGGGTCTCAGTCATTGATGACAAAAGCAAACACTGGCCCGTATTCTCCCCATTTAATACCACTTATGAAATCCACCCTCCCCCATCCAAGCAAGTCCACCCATTCAATCCCCCGCCAGCCTTCATTCATGCCTTAACTGCCCCATTTAAGAGCCACATTTTGAGAGCAGCAAGAATCGGCCGGACATAAATTTTTTGACCCCCCTTTTTTATGGCAGATTCTTAATCTCCATACATTTTTATGTAACTCCACCAATTTTGGGCGAAAAATATGCAGAAATGGGCTCACAACAGCTCAAAACTTAAAGGGAGGTCGAAAATTTGTCAAAATTTGAGTTTTAACGAGTTTAAGTCATATAACTGCCGATTTCTAGGTATTTTTCATTCAAAATACTAGCATTATGGGCATCGATCGAAAGCTAACAATCTTGCCAACCTGTCTGTGCCCTGGGTTTGTTCCAAATATGCACCAGAATCAAAAAAACCTTCATTAACTCGTTGATTACTAAAATCAGAATTTTTCCATTTTTGTCAAAAATTGTCATTTTCATGCCCTCAACTTACCTATTCGGGTGAATGACCATCATTTTTGAAATTCTCATCAAATTTTGGTCTAGGAAATGATGAGAAATATTGCAAAAAGGCGTGGTCCAAACTAACGGCAAGCACATTTGTAAGCCACAGTCAAGAATGGCCCCATGTTATAACATAGGGCACTTTGGCAAAGGTGCAATTTTTGCACTAAAAAACTTCCTGCTCTTCTGTACATCAATATTTCTCAATTTCTTTTTGTGAGCTTACTTATCTAGGCCTTATCCAAATAATTATGAAGAAAAAATGTTGGGTTTCTCTTGGCAATTTTGAAAAAAGGCCCAAAGATTGTGGACAAGTCAAGAATTGGCCCTATGCTATAACATAGGCAAAAAACGACCAAAAAATTTTTGGTCTTGTATTTTGATTCCAATGGCCTAAATCGATACTCCTGCCTCAAATACACCAGAATATCTCATTTTTGTGGCCCATTTTGACGTATTTTGAAATTTCATACTATGGGATTTTGGGACCAGCTTAGGGTCACAATGTGAAAAAAATTCGTAAAGATCAAATTTCAAAATACGCCAAAATGGGCCACATAAATGAGATATTCTGGTGTATTTGAGGCAGGAGTATCGATTTAGGCCATTGGAATCAAAATACAAGACCAAAAATTTTTTGGTTGTTTTTCGCCTATGTTATAGCATAGGGCCAATTCTTGACTTGTCCACAATCTTTGGGTCTTTTTTCAAAATTGCCAAGAGAAACCCAAAATGTTTTCTTCATAAGTATTTGGATAAGGCCTAGATAAGTAAGCTCACAAAAGGAAATTGAGAAATATTGATGTACAGAAGAGCAGGAAGTTTTTTAGTGCAAAAATTGCACCTTTGCCAAAATGCCCTATGTTATAACATGGGGCCATTCTTGACTGTGGCTTACAAATGTGCTTGCCGTTAGTTTGGACCACCCCTTTTTGCAAGATCTCTCATCATTTCCTAGACCAAAATTTGATGAGAATTTCAAAAATGATGGTCATTCACCCGAATAGGTAAGTTGAGGGCATGAAAATGACAATTTTTGACAAAAATGGAAAAATTCTGATTTTAGTAATCAACGAGTTAATGAAGGTTTTTTTGATTCTGGTGCATATTTGGAACAAACCCAGGGCACAGACAGGTTGGCAAGATTGTTAGCTTTCGATCGATGCCCATAATGCTAGTATTTTGAATGAAAAATACCTAGAAATCGGCAGTTATATGACTTAAACTCGTTAAAACTGAAATTTTGACAAATTTTCGACCTCCCCCTTTAAGTTTTGAGCTGTTGTGAGCCCATTTCTGCATATTTTTCGCCCAAAATTGGTGGAGTTACATAAAAATGTATGGAGATTAAGAATCTGCCATAAAAAGGGGGTCAAAAAAATTTATGTCCGGCCCCCTTTGTAGGATTCGTGTTCCTACCAAAAACCGGGTCTTAAGCGCATCAATACAATCACATCATTGACCCAGCTCTATCAAATCTCAGTCAGCATCCTGAAAGGCATGCCAGCTACCGTAGTTGAAGACGACGGCTCTACAACTGGCCTCCCTTCGACAGCGGGCGAGGCAGGCCGGCACATCCTCCGCCTGCACCTCCACCGCTGCCTCCCGGTCGATGGCCAATCCTGGCAGACGACGCCAAAGCTCCAGCCCTTCCTTGCACCCGGCTGCCTTCTCTACCAATCCAATCCAATGAGTGACAAGTAGGATGATCAGTTAGCTGTAATTTATTAGTTTTCACTCTATAAGGTCAAACAAACATTCAGCATTCATTCTCCATATTTCCAATCCAATCGCCAATCTCAGCTTCTGTTTTTTCCAAAACATAAGGGTCAGAAGCTCTGGACCAATGGGAGTCCGCCCCTCCACTCACCTGGCAGACAAAGCGGAAGATAGTAGGCAGCGCCCTCCTCTGCCACCAGCAGTGGGCCAGCATTCGCCTGGGCAAAGGGTGCCGGGAGGACGGTGTGCAGGCTGCACTTCCCTTCCCGCATGCTCACCCCGCGGCAGGCTGTGATCGGAGGAAACGGTTGGGTGGCCAAATTGAGGGGTTGCTAGGAGCACCAGAACGTGAGGGACAGAAGGCGAGGCAGTTGCTGAGGCCGGCGCCCGCGAGGTCGTTGGCGGCGGGGTCGGGGAGGTGGACGCCGGAGTTGGCCAGGAAAATGCGGGCTGGCTCAGAGCAGTCCTCGGTTGCCCCTGCTGGGCAATTCAGTTTTTCCTGACTCAAGACTCTAGAGCATCCGTGAGGCTTTGGACGAGGCAAATGCGGTGAAAATCTGAGGACAGATGAGGTTTGCTTTGACAGATGGCAAAAATAAGCAAAATGTTTTGGATTATTGTATTGTATTGTTAAATGAATCTTACCGCAAGCCTGAGAGCTTTTGGGAGGTGAAACACAGCGTTCAGGAATTGGCGGCAGATAAGCAACCAGTGGGTGGGAGCAGAGCCAAAGGCTGGCAGGTTTTGGCTTTGGCATAAAGACGGCGTCCGTCCATAGTCAACCGCTCCATCAGTCCCTTCTCCCGTCGTTGGAGCAGGAGACAGGAGCTGTTGCCCTGCTGCAGCGCAAACTGACAGCCTTCTACCCGCTGCAATTCAGCCTTCTCAGGCCTAGCCTTCCCCATCTTCTCAGATGCGTTGCTCTCACAATCGAAAGAGAGAGAGAGCTAAACAATCTTTGATAAACAAGGAAACTGAGGCAGATGAGTGGAGTGATGATTGCAATGCTGACTCTGCAGCAGATCCATGCTAGGCTACTAAATGCTGCTTGCAGTCCCTTTGAGTCAATACAGTCTCAAGGATAACATCACATGGTGAAGTTGCGGCAGTACATCTGAAGAGTAATAACAATAAACATAAGGGCCGCAAGTTGTGAATAGGGGAAAGAAGGACGAACACTGAGACAGACTGCGAGGCAGTCCAGGTGGTTGGCCAGGCGAAGCTCTTCGGTAAGGCCCAGGTTGAGATGCGGCGGCCAATCACTAAGACTGTGAAAGCAGCCGGAGGGCCAGGAGTCCAGGCCATCTTCAATCATGCTCAGTCCTCATCGTTTTTATCGACATGAAATGATACAACCGCTGGAGACGGCAGAGGCCGAGAAGTAGTGGAGAAAGAGCTGAAGCAGTGCTGTCCACATCCCGGCTTGTATGCCTCCTTCAGAAGCACATGGCTGATCAGATTGACTGGAGTGAAGGCAGGAGGAGGAAGAAGTGGAGTGCTGGAGGGTGGACGGGGAAGAGGAAGCGGGCGAGTGACCCTGAACTAAATACCGCCCGTCCAACCGGGCACCGCCGGAGGCCGCGCCTGCCTCTGTTTGCTTCTCTCTCAATGGTCCTCCCCGAGTCCATTTTTGCACTGCCCCTCATTCGGTTTCTCCAGGCCCCATTGTCTCTGGGTGATCAGGAGAAGCGTTTTTGCATGAAAATATTGTAACAGGATTGGAAAGTCCTCATCAGCTTAATTTGGGAGAACCTTTCAAATACGCACCCGTTTTGCGAAGTGATACTGTACCATCGGCATACCAAAAATGGATGAATCTAAGCGAAAAAAGAAACAATTATTGGGACTATTGCGTTAAAACCGTTACCATTACATCTTGGCCAAATTTGTGACTGTCTGAGGTATGTCTGTCACAAGCATAAGTACAAAAACGAGATGTGTAAGTGTAGCTGCCAAATTAAGAAATGTCAAGCATTCATTTCGTTAAACTAGTGCTACATAGGAATTTCTTTAAGGAAAAACGGGAAACATGCCAAAAATTGCAAATTTTTGGTTCTTTTTTCTGGCCTGCCAGATAAATACTTATGGCTACGTGGTACGTCACTCCCATTTCACAGGTTTTCACTAGGATTATTTTTCACTAGGGATATTTGGTCGCACATCTTACACCTTTGCGCTATGTACTTTCTGTTAACGTAACCGATAATCCCACAAAGCTTTCATTGTTCCACTGGCCAGACATATTTTTGTTTATTGAATTTTGGGTTTGAAATTGAAACAAATTCTTGTGTAGATCACAAAATGAATGCTTTCTTTTGAATCATCCTATTCTCTAATCCACGGTGAAGGGTTGGTTTGGAAAGAGCTATCGAAGAGAAGCTCTGACAGCTACCAATTGCGGCCGACCCGAACGAACGGAGGCCTCTCAGGCCAGGACTCCTGCAGTCTCATTCTATCTGATCAGGCTCAGCGTAAATTGCTGCGGCCAGAACCTTGCAGAGGAAAGCAAACTGCACCAGGCCCATACGCATCGGCAGGTTACCATCTGAGCAAAGGATGTGCGCTTGCCTTATTAGAGGTCAGAGAAGGTGAACCGTGTGTAAAAGTGAAGCTGTTCCTGGGTGCAACGAAAGGGGGCCAGTACTCGTAGGAACGTTGGCTATCACGTCCTATGCCTGACTGGAAGTCGTCGTAATCCAAAGGGTCCACCCAAGAGCTCTTCCACTGCAATTGTAAGAGGCGCCTACTTTTATCTGGCTTAGCTGGAAACCAACATCATGGCTGCCTAGGCCGCCAATGCCATTGTTGATATGAAAGACAGAGAATTCCTCTTCCTGTAGGTATTGCCATGCGTCTCCTTGCGCTTTGAAGAAGATAATCTCACAGCTGGTCCCATCGGTGGTCGACAGACTCATTTTCAGCAAATAAGCATTTTTGTTTCCCACGCTGCACCGGCCATTCAGTTGTAGGCCCTAAAATGAAGTTGTATTAGGCATTTGGATGCTAAAAGAACCAAAGAAGGCGATATGGCTCTTAAACTTGTGCCAGCCTTACACTAGACGGTAAATCAGTTTTTATGCGCCTTGGCCACATTTTGTGGGATGAAAAGAATAATATCTGGTACCATCGGCAGGCCAAATGTGGGTCTCTTTTCTCCAAAATTTGCAATTGACTCGAGTAAAAAGTCAAGGAAATACATTTTATACTAGTGGAATCTGCTGCTTGGACAGTTGCATTTTGTTTTTGGCACGCAGATCATTGTCTCTTTCCATGCGCGCCCAAAAACAAAATGCAGATGACGCAGCAGATTCCACTAGTATAAAATGTATTTCCTTGACTTTTTACTCGAGGCGATTGCTAATTTTGGAGAAAAGAGACCCACATTTGGCCTGCCGATGGTACCAGATATTTCTCCCACTTTTAATATAGTATAAAATGTATAAATACAAATTTTATAATGTTGGTTATATATTTAGCTAAGATTTTATTAGATAAATAAAAAATAAAAAACAAAAACTTAAAAAAAAATTTTCAAATCGGAAATTACAATGCAAATCTATAGGCAAACATAAAAATTTTTGAGAAATTTTCTTAGATTTTGTTTAGGAGAATCGATTTTTGGGAAAATAGAGCTTTACATTAGGCCTTCCGATGATACCAGTTGTTTTCTCAACTTTAAACAGACAAAAATAAAAAAGAATGCTTGAGAAGGATACGAACCTGCCAGGATCATTCATCTGACCAATCGCGTACACCACTACACCACTGCGGCATATGCCACCTTAGCCTAACTTCAGATTTATCAATAAATGACTATATGATAAAGCCCAGTGACCGGGGGCAGGGGGCGGGGGGATAAAATGAATACCTACTATCGTCCATTGAATAGATGCGGAGCAGAAGGAGCAGAAGGAGAAGAAGGAGGAGTTCGGACAAATGGTTTTTGGCATTTTTCATTGTTAAATAAATAGTTTTGGGCAAAAGTCAAAAGATAAACTATAGTCAATTCGATGTTGCTCTTTCCATTGCAAAAAGAATTAAAACGATTGGAGCTTTCTGTGACGAGCAGCAGCCTTATCAAAATTGAGATCTAGCAATAACCCCAAAAACGTACACCTAGGTCGAAAAGAGGGGCTTTGCGCTGACACTCCGCTTAAGCTCCGTTCGCGCCAGCCCAATACTGCGGCTAAGCCCAAATATTGCATACACTAATTGTAAAAAAACATTTTTTTAGTCATGTCATTCTGAATTTGAGACGACCGGTACCATGAAATTAAATCATATATTTAGCACAGTCACGCCACATGAAACATTCCTGCCTGATAAGTATTACACTTAAGACTCGGTTTTTGGTAGGAACACGAATCCTACAAGGGGGGCCGGACTTAAATTTTTTGAGCCCACTTTTTTATTACAGATTCTGATTTTCCATGCAATTTTAGGTAACTTCACCAAGTTTGGGCGAAAAATACGCAAAAATGGGCTTGCTACAGCTCCAAACGTAAAGGGAGGTCGAAAAATTGCCAAAATTTGAGTTTCATTAAGTTGAAGTCAAAAAACGGGCCATTTCGCTACGTTTTTTGCTCAAAATCCCAGCTTTATGGGCATCAATCGAAAGCTAACAATCTCCCCGAACTCACTGTGCCCTCAGTTTTGAGTGAAATCGCCCTTGTTTTGAAAAATAGCTCATTAACTCTTTAATGATCAAAATTTCAGTTTTATATTTTATTCGAAAAATCATCATTTTTGGATACTGAACATGCATATTCGCAAAAATGACTAGTTTTTTCGAACTTTTCACAAAATTTTGGTCTAGAAACCGCTGTAAAAACTTGCAAAAGGGGTTGAGCCAAATGAACTACAGGCACTTTTCAAAGCCCTGATACAGAATGACCCTATGTTATAACATAGGGCACTTTGGCAATGGTGTAATTTTGGCACTAAAAAACTTCCTGTTCCTCCAATTCACCATATTTCTCAATTTCCTTTTGGGACTAGCTTTCACTGAGCCTTTTGCAAGTATCTACCAAGAGAAATGAATAGGTCTTCAACATATTTCTTGAATAATGATCCAATGTATGAGGACAAGTCCAAAATTTGTCCTATGCTATAGCATGGGCCAAATATTGCGCTGTCCCACTCCAGATCGAGGTAGAAGATGGGATAGGCAGTCTGTATCATAGCCGCTAGGAAGCATGGTGGGGTGTTCGATGTCGCCGAAGCGAGTGTTGCTGGCCTAGTGCGTGAAGCTGAAGACGAAGCAGAGCTTAAGCATCGTGTCCGCCAACAAGCCCACCACCTTCTGTTTTATTTCTACATCTAGCAATTGACATACACTGGCTGGGGCGAAGCAGAAGGGACGACTAAATAGGAAAGATAAGGTCCAGACGGGCAAAGTACAGGATGACGCTGAAGCAGCACAGACTCCCCGCATACTGACTAGATCACAGAATCGAAGGAAGTAAGTGTCACCAGAAGCGATAGAATGGGGAGGGGTACATCTAAAGGATGGGCGACAAATCAGTGGGCAGGGTCCGTGTGTGCTTTAGCAAAGGCCTACAAGGCGCAGCTCTTCCTCAGCTTCCAGCTGGATCTGCTCGGGGTCGTAGAAGGTCAGCACCGACTCAGACCATCGTAGAGGAGCAGAGAATGATGGGCTGCTGTAGGAGGAGGAAGCGCTGAGTGGCGTTGGAATGCGATGGGAGTAGGCCTTGCGAAGACTCGCTCGATCTTGGGGAGTGAGTTGAGGAAAGGATGAAGTGCGTGGCAGAGTGTCCTCTTCCTTGGGGCTGTAGTAGGTGTGCGCGCTGATGCTCACTTGTCGGCGTGGAGGACGGAAGGGAGGGAGAGGGCCTTGTGGCAGAAGAGCGGTGCTGTAGGGTAGCTCTTCTCCACTCTGCTCTCCTCGCTTCCTCATCCAGGTCGTGAGACTGGATCCAGGACCCGGACCTCTGTCTGGCCAACACCTGTTGAACACGGAAACGACGGTGTTGACGATGTTGTCGATGGTGCGGATGATGGACAAGCCGCAGCTTGTGAAGCGAGCAAGATAGAGGATCACCGCGCAGAGTCCGACCATCACCACCAGTGACAGTGCGGCTCCCAGCATGAAGTAGATGGGATGCAGAATCCGGTCCTTCAAGCTTCTCACTTCCACCTCACTCTTCCTCTTCACCTCCTTCAGGCTCTCTGACATCGCTCCTACGATCCCAGTTGACGATCGGCTGTACTCCTTGATGTTTCTAGACACCTCCTCTGGCTCCCAGGAGAGGTGGCTGGAGAATTGAAGCATGGCTTCCACTTGTCAATCGATGCGGGGCATGTCGGCTGAGTAGGCAGCGAGGGCAGCGAAAGGCTGAAGGATGGGGATGTTGTAGAGTGGAGGAGCGTCGAAGGTGATGTCGGGCGCCAGCTTGTGCAAGTGGGGGCTCATCAAGTAGGTGGCGAAGACGCCGCCGGTGAGGTTGCGGAAGTAGTCGCCGATGTGGCCCTCGTCGGTTTCGTCCACAAACTCAAACCTGGTCACCTGATCGCAGTGCACCTCCGGGCTGAACCATGTCAAATCCCTACTGCCTCCTTCAGGCAGGTAGAGAATCTGACCGTCCATCAGCTCCACCGGCATGAACAAGGAGCAGAAGTTGTTCCCTGGCAGACGGTGATAGAGATAAATCCTTTTCACCTCTGCCCTGTGGCACTGACTGATGAAGATCATCGATCCCTTCACCTCAGCCGCGATGTCCTGGCGCTTCAGCATTGCTCGCAGGCCGTTGGTCGGGTTGAGGTAGAAGAGTTGTTTGAAGATCTGGTACTGGTGCTCCTGTTGCCCCACTCCTCCTCCCACTCCCAATCCTCCTACCTCCATCTGTGGAGGTTGATTGATGGTGTTTTGAGGAGGGGGTAAGGGTTGGAGGGGGCGGAGAGAGTGGTGGCCGCTGATGGAGGTGGCGCGTAGACGGACGGTGAGTGCGTCTGTTTCAGCCTGAAGTTGGCGAGGAGGAGCCGGAGCCTGATGTCGGGGAGAGGCGCGTACGGGCATGAACTGATCCACTTCCCGGCCGTCTGCCGGGAGACCTCGGACGGGTTCAGCCAGTGCCATCTCCGCTCCTTGCCGCACAACCAGTGCGCTGGCCTGCTGCTCACGGACAACCTCCTGTCCTACTCCTTCTTCCACCCACCAATCTTCCTGCCTATCAAGGCCTCGCTCATGCATCATGTCCCTCAGACCGTTGTGCCAGTTCATGCGAGTGCGGAAGTGGCGGGGCTCTCCGAAGAGTTGGCGTCGGAGAGTACCTCCTCGGCTTCTGGACCTGAAGCGGAGGTAGGTGGAGCTTGAATGGGCGCGCCTCCTCCTCGTTCCCTCCAGTTCCTGGCTCTCCTCCACGGAGTGCATGGTGGCATCCAGGGCCTCCGTGCCCGGTAAGGCGGTGGAGGCGGTCGCAGCCGATGCCATGGAGGCATCGGCGGGTGCGGCTGACGCCATGGAGGCATCCCTGGAAACGGTGGATGAGGGGGGAGGAGGAGTTGGATGACGACTGGGCTGCGGTGCCATGGTTCCCGGATGTGTCTGGAGTGTCTGGAGGCCTGCTGGCCCCCCCTGTGAGGCGGAGCTCCTGAGGCAGCAGCCAGTCCGGAAGGCGGTCTCTGGGATGAGGCCAGAGCGGGACGGGACGCCGGAGATGCGAAGGGGACGGTCTCCGGCACCGCCGGAAAGGGCGGCAGGGCTGGCAAATCTGGCCTGCCTTCAATTGCCCTAGGTGGGTCGAAGATGGGCGGTCAAAAGACGAATTGGCCCTGGTGAGGATGGCCCGGATTCCCTCTTCCCCTCTGAGATGGGCGAGAGGGGGATGATGGGCGGCTAGGCGATCCAGAGCAGTAGGATGGTGGCGGCGAGAAGAGATGAGGGGGTGGCAGCCAGAGATCAGGTGGGAAGGGAACAGGAGCTCCAATCTCGCCTCTCTGTGCCACCTGTCCAAACTGCCGCTGCACCACTGCAAGAGATGGCTCCTGCATTCCCCGATTCCCCTCCTGATAGCCGATGGCAAGATGAGGCCGATGTAGCTGTGGAGGGGAGCTGTGAGGACGAATGGGAGGACTCCCGTAGACGTTCCTAGGAGGCGTAGACAGACCCATGTGAGGCGTTGGAGGGCGGGCCAGTTGTCCTTGGGGGCGCTGGACCAGCGCTCCTCCGCCCAGCTGATCTTGGCCTGCCTGTAGGCTTGCAGGTGGGGGCGGCTCTGAGCCTCCCACAGCCAGGGTTCCTAGAGGCCGCGGGACGATTGCATTCTCCTGTTGTTGGCGGAGAGCGCGAGACTCCGGTCCCTCCTCCAGTGGGAGAGGGGGAGAGGTTGCAGGGAGTGCCCGCTGCTGATCGTCCAGGCTGGTGGGCTGAGTGACTCCTGCTCCTCGAAACAGGGCAGCCTCATCCACCTCAAAGGCCACTCGGCCTGCTTCTTCCATCACTGCTTCCAGTGAATCTATCTTAGCAGCCAGCCGAGCCATGTAGGTGGTGACCTGAAGATGCTCCACTGACCCTGGATCGAGTGAGTTCAGGTAGTCTCGCAGATGGTAGAGCTCGAAGGTGGCATTTGAGTATTCCTCTGAGACTGCCTCATAGGCGAGTACCTTGTCCTGGGAGTCCTGAGCCGTGGCTGAGGAGTCCTCAGTAGAGTCCATAGGAGGCGCGGGGTTCCTAGCCTCCGTCCACTGAGGTCCCTTTCCGGGCCCTCTTGCTGTCGCTCCGTCTTCAGGCGGACTCACACCTCCCACCTGCCTATCAAGGGTTGCCTCTCCTCCAGCCTCTTCCCCTCGCATCTCAGGTTCTGGGGTTGGTTCACGACTGGCCGGAGAGAGCTTCGAGGAGATCTCCTTGTAGGCGATGAGGCACTGGTTCTCCAAGTCCTTGGCCAGGTCGGAGCCCAGGACCTGGGCTGCTGCGTTGCAGTAGCTGGCGATGGTGGAGGGCTCAAAGGTGCCCTGAACGACGAGCTGAACCATCAGGTTCTGCCAAGAGTAGCCTTTCCGGTGGGTGCACTTGCAACAGCAGTAGTGGGCGCCGCAACGCACAAGAGTGGCGTTGAAGCGCTCCATGCCCGCCGTGTGGTCTCCTAGAAGTCCACCGGTGGCTTCATCCATTGTGCAGGGTGCACACAGGGGCTGCATGCACTCCTTGCACTGGACGACCAATTTGCTGGGAATTGGCTTTTCGCATCTTCCGCACTTGAGCTCTTCTTCGCTCTGCATTTCTGCTCAAAGGTTTCATCTTTAGCAAAAGTGGCAGTGTGGAAGGAATGCGTGTCCCTAACACACCTACAGCTCAGGCTCAGTCTCTCTATCCTCTCTGCAATTTGGGATGTTTGAGGGCGCTCTCTCTCTCTCTCTCCTTTTCTTTACACTCTCTCTTTGGGTTTTACTTGATTGAGACGGCTTGTTGAGTTCATGAATTGTGGCGAGAAGCAAAAGGCGATTGTTGTATTGTGAGGAGGCAAGGGAGTGGAGTGCTATATTTTCTAAACCAGCAAACTGGCGCACTACACACTAATGGGCAGCACTACTGGCGGGCAAAGGACTGCAGGCGCTCCAACAGAGCATCCCAGAGTCCTAGGGAAGAGGGGGTTTGGGGCGAAGGAACGAGGGGGGAGC
>JASANA010008426.1:0-10599 GCA_030248095.1 Ptycholaimellus sp. GST1_10
TTAGAATTCTTGCCGAGTTACTGAGGTTTTGTAGTTTTTTTTATGTTTTTGAGTTTTTGGCTTAGAAAAACGGGACATAGTGACTTTTGTGTTCTTTGATTCTAGAGTCCAGGTGTATTTTCGTTTCCCCATGTACTTTTTGCAATTAATTTTGTATGCTACATTGGTACGCAGCATATATTTGTGTTTGCTTTTGGGCTTGCTGCCAACCAAGTGCAATAGTTTTGGACCAGTTTTTGGAACTCTTCTAATGTTGTTTGGGCGTACTGTGCTATTGTACCATTAGTGTTTTCTCATTGAAATATGGAGTTTAGACATTTATGTATTTTCTTTGACATTTCCCATTTGGATTACTGTTTTCTACTGGTACAAAACCTTGTAAATCGTTTTATTTTTTAATGACATGGGATAGCCTTACAATTTGTATTTCTTGATAAGAGTGTATATTTCAATTTCTTGTTAATAGTTGTTGCTGCAGTACTGTTTGGCTCTGTGGGTCTCGCTACATAGTGATGATAGTTTATATGACATGGGTGCACATGAATCGAATGGCATAACATAGTTTGTGTTGCATGGTTTACGAAAAACAGATGTGATAGTGTACCATTGATCCTTGCCATTCAAAATTATGCCACGTATTATGTCGATGTCTAAGAATTGTAGACATCTATCCTGTTCCTCCACCCACGTAACCTTTAGAGTGCTGCATTTTTCGTTGAGGCAATGAATGAATGGTTTCGTTGGTTGTCCTCGTCTGTGATTACTATAAAAGAATCATCAACATATCTGTAATAGCATTATAATGTTGTGCTCCTTTGCTTCTTGTTTAATGGCTGATTCTCAATGTTCAAGTATATGTCAGCAAGTAGACCATGGGTAGGTCTTTTTTCTGTTTGAAATACTTTTTAATTCCACTTGTCTCAATGCATTCATATGTGTTTTCTGTGCAGTATCTTAGAATTTGGCATATTTTATCAGGTTCTGATGTTGTTTTATCTTTCCAATATCTGAAATTAAGCTCCTTGTTTTGAAGAAGCTTTATTGATTTTACAGGAATGCTTTGGTAAAGTTGCTCAAAATCCAGGCTGACCATTTTGGTGTTTTGTGGGAAAGGTGGACCTTCTTTTATCCGGTCTACGAATTCATAACCATTTTTAATTCTGGATAGAGGTGGCATTAAGTTTTTTATTATTTGACGGTTCATGTATACAGAGATGTCGACACGGTATTTTTGGGATACCGTGTCGTGTTCTCGATAAACAATATCAGATTTTGCCGGCTCATTTTTTACCGTGCCGTGTCGTGTTGTGTTGACCCGACACAGTATCCAATACTGTGCACTCATGTCCGTGCCACTGACATTTTTTTTATTCCTCCAGAGCATACCAAAAATATGCCCGCAGCTCAAAAATGAAACTCTACTGGTACATGAGTCAACGATTGGAGTTGAAGAGCAGCAATGCCTGGACAGTGGCCTCACTCATAAGGTTCCTACGGCTGTCAACCAGAGGAGGCCCATTCTGCTAAACAAACGCTCTGCATCTGCTGAGCTTGAGGGAAGGGAAAGGACAGCCAGGGCCAGTTTTCGGAATAGGGAAGAGGGGTGGAAGAGGCTGGCGATCTGTGCGAAGTTGGGCCGATTCTCTCCCTCCACAATCCACCACTGGATGCCCGTCATCACTGAATCAACGCGTTGACACTATCAAGACCGGAAAGAATGTGGAGAAAGGCAAATGCTACGTTTGTCGTCTGCTATGGGCTGGTAGCTGTTGTAGATTGTCATCATGGCGTCGATATGGATGAGGGCGGATTGCTGCTTCTGCAGCCATTCTGGCACTGCCTCCACCTCCTCTTGACGCCTTCTTCCTGACCATTAATTCACTATCACAACACAACTTCACAGCACAAGTAGGATTCAAGGAGCAGCAAAAGTCATGCATTCCATCGCTGTGACCTTGGGAAGAAGGATATGACATATGGGGTGGGAGAAAAAAATTGCTGGTTTCAGCTGGCGGGAAGAAAATTTCTATGAGCACACGGTAACACTATTTTTTTGGAAAATACCGTGTTGTTCCAACTGTGTCACAGGATCACGGTATTTATTGTTTTCTCGCTATTTTCTCGATAAACAAGTATATGGCGCAAAGCGCAATAGGTGACCGCGGAGCGCATCCTTTATACTAGATACTTTCTAACTCAACAATCAAGTCTGTGCTCTTTCTCAACCAGTTTCAAAAGTAAGCACAGATTTAGAATCGACATATAAGACTAGTGAACAAAAAAATCAACTCTTCTGTGGAATTCTCAAGAATTCAGGTACTACAGTGCAAAAACTGCATATTGGAATTTTACAACTTTCTACCCAGAAAAGTAATGTTTAACGCTTCGGGACCAGTTCCACCCCTCCAGACATTGTTAAAATTTAATTACCTTTAAGCAAAAAAAAATTTGTCTAAATCCATTGAAAATTCGCCATTTCTCAACATACCCCATTTTTCAGAATTTTTACCCAAAAACGTTATGTTTCTTATGCTCCGGCACCAGTTCCACCCCTCCAGATCTTCCTAAAATGTTATTACCTTTCAGCAAAAAAAAGTTTGTCCAAATCCATTGAGAATTCGCCATTTCTCAACATTCCCCCTTTTTCAAACTTTCTACCCAAAAAAGAAATGTTTCAAATGCTCCGGGACCAGTTCCACCCCTCCAGATCTTCCTAAAATGTTATTACCTTTCAGCAAAAAAAATGTTTTTACAAATCCGTTGAGAATCAACCATTTATCAACATACCCCATTTTTCATAACTTCTAACCAAAAAGTAATGTTTCAAATGCTCCGGGATCAGGTCCACCCCTCCAGATCTTCCTAATATATTATTACCTTTCAGGAAAAAAAAGTTTGTCAAAATCCGTTGAGAATTGAGCATTTAACAGCATACCCCATTTTTCAACATTTCTACCCGAAAAGTAATGTTTCAAATGCTCAAATTCCGGGTCTACCCCTCCAGATCTTCCTAAAATAGCATTACCTTTCAGGGAAAAAAAAGTTTGTCAAATTCGTTGAGAATTCGCCGTTGAGATCCGTCAAATCCGTTGAGACAGCATTTCCAGATACATATATATATATATATATATATATATATATATATATATATATATATATATATATATATATATATATATATATATATATATATATATATATATATATATATATATATATATATATATATACGTATAAGGACAAAAGTTTAGTAACCTCTATAGACCGTGGAGCGGCCCTTCGGGCCGCTCCGCGGTCAAAAATATTGTTATCAAGACGTGCGTGTCGGTACCTGTGTCGGCACAATATTTCAGAATACCGTGTCGACATCTCTGCATGTATATATATATGTATGAATTGTATATACATTGTATATATATGCGGAAAACCGGGCGTAAAAATGGGTAACTGCTTAAGCTGGCCTTGGCCGCCCGCCGCTTTGGGCAGCGCGCCATAGCTCCTCTGGCCACCGGCACGGATGCTACGGCCCCTAAGCTTCGTCTAGCATGCTTCGTATGCCAGGATACGCTCTGGGGCAACCTTACCCATGCCCTCCGGCATCTGGAGCTCTGATTGCCCTGCCCTCCGCAGCAGGCATCCTGCGGCCACGTAAAAATTGAGCAATGGCTAATGACCTATTGAAAATTAGTAAAATTTGCTCATATAGATTTACAATATTGCTTGGATCAGAGGCCACGCATCTTGGCGATAGCCGAGAATACCTTGTTTCAATAACAGATGAGTTACTATTTTGCCAATTGCATTGCAAAACTTGCAGTACATGCGAGCAGTGATTAGCATTCCATTTCCAGGTACCTGGAAATGAAAAAAAATGAAAAAAAAATTTGTTTTCCACCTAGATGCGCATTTCACCTGCAAATGTAAATGCCTGGAATTCCGGGTCGACTTTTCCATTTCCATTTTCCAGGTTCTCTATTTTCAGGTGCTACTCCATCCATTTCTCTGAGTCCAGATTTTCCGACCAAAATTCCGATTTGAATTGCAACAAAAGTGATTTATTGGCTTAAAGTCGTTAGTCAGGTGGCTATGCCCTATATTGCGGTATAAACTAACTAGTAGCATGACAAAAACGGTATAGATTAATTAGCCTTAGCGCGTGAGGCAGATCACCTTAGAATTGAACAGGCTTTCATTTAAGACCATGTTCAAAAATTGACAAAGATAGATCTTTCTGCTAAAACTGCTCTTATGTTAGGCATGCTGTGGGCAGAGTTTACTGCAAAGACTTCTTACGTAGTGCATATTGTGGGGCGAATTTACTGCAAAGACAGCTCTCACGTAGTGCATGTTGTGTGTAGATCCAACTGCAAATACTGCTCTTATGTATGCATATGGTTTACAGATTTTACAGCAAAGACTGTTCTCGCGTAGTGCATGTGTTGGGCGGAGTTTACTGCAAAGACTGCTCTCACGTAGTGCATGTTGAGGGCAGAGTTTATTGCAAATAATGCGCTCATGTTGTGGGCAGAGTTTACTGCAAAGACTGTTCTCACGTAGTGTAGATTGTGGGCGGAGTTTACTGCAAAGACTGTTCTCACGTAGTGCATGTTGAGGGCAGAGTTTACTGCAAAGGCTGCTCTCACGTAGTGCATGGTGTTAGCAGACCTTAGTGCAAAGACAGCTCTCACGTAATGCATGTTGTGGGTAGATCCAACTGCAAATACTGCTCTTATGTATGCATGTGGTTTACAGATTTTACTGCAAAGACTGTTCTCATGTAGTGCATGTTTTGGGCATAATTTACTGCAAAGACTGCTCTCACGTAGTGCATGTTGAGGGCAGAGTTTATTGCAAATAATGTGCTCACGTAGTGCATGTTGTGGGCAGAGTTTACTGCAAAGACTTTTCTCACGTAGTGTAGGTTGAGGGCAGAGTTTACTGCAAAGGCTGCTTTCATGTAGTGCATGGTGTTAGCAGACGTTAGTGCAAAGTCAGCTCTCACGTAGTGCATGTTGTGGGCAGAGCCGACTGCAAATACTGCCCTCACATAGTGCATGTTGTCGGCAGAGTGGACTGCAAAGGCTGCTCTCATGTAGTGAATGTTGTGCTCAGAGTTTACTGCAAAGACTGCTCTCATGTAGTGAATGTTGTGCGCAGAGTTTACTGCAAAGGCCGATCTCACGTAGTGCATGTTGTGGGCAGATAAACTGCAAATACTGCTCTTATGTATACATGTGGTTTACAGATGTTACTGCAAAGACTGCTCTCACGTAGTGCATGTTGTGGGAAGAATTTACTGCAAAGACTGCTCTCACATAGTGCATGTTGTCGGCAGGGTGTACTGCAAATACTGCTCTCATGTAGTGAATGTTGTGCTCAGAGTTTACTGCAAAAACTGCTCTCACGTTGTACATGTTGTGGGCAGAGTGTACTGCAAAGACTGCACTCACATCGTGGAGAGCAGTGATTAGCATTCCATTTCCAGATACCTGGAAATGAAAAAAAAATGAAAAAAATATTGGTTTTTCCACCTAGATGCGCATTTCCATTTCCATTTCACCTGCAAATGTAAATGCCTGGAATTCCGGGTCGACTTTTCCATTTCCATTTTCCAGGTTTTCCATTTTCAGGTGCTACTCTATCCATTTCTCTGAGTCCAGATTTTCCGACCAAAATTCCGATTTGAATTGCAACAAAAGTGATTTATTGGCTTAAAGTCGTTAGTCAGGTGGCTATGCCCTATATTGTGGTATAAACCAACTAGTAGCATGACAAACACGGTATAGACGAATTAGCCTTAGCGCGTGAGGCAGATCACCTTAGAATTGAACAGGCTTTCATTTAAGACCATGTTCAAAAATTGACAAAGATAGATCTTTCTGCTAAAACTGCTCTTATGTTAGGCATTCTGTGGGCAGAGTTTACTGCAAAGACTGCTCTTACGTAGTGCATATTGTGGTGGCGAATTTACTGCAAAGACAGCTCTCACGTAGTGCATGTTGTGTGTAGATCCAACTACAAATACTGCTCTTATGTATGCATGTGGTTTACCGATTTTACAGCAAAGACTGTTCTCACATAGTGCATGTGTTGGGCAGAGTTTACTGCAAAGACTGCCATTACGTAGTCCATATTGTTGTGCACCGCTCCCAGGGGGCTGGCTGGGACTGAACCCACGACTAAGCGGGGTGCGCTACGCGCGCACTACCCATTCAGCCACCCGTCACCCAGCTGCGGATGGTGGAGAGGAGGTGGTCCAGGTGCTCGTTCACCTCCACCACCAAGCTGGCCACTGCGTGCCCGCCCGCGCCGACCATCTCATCTTCTGCGCTGGCCAAGATCTCGTCCTAATGAATCAAAGGGAAAATGAAAGGTGGGTGGGTTGGAGGAACAGAAAGAAGATTATAAAACCTTGTTGTCGGTTTTGTACCAGATAAGGTGGAAGTCAGGGTCCTGAGAGGACTTGGCGGCCTGGCAGGCTGTGTGGAGGCCGATGGATTTGTTCACTTCCGCGGCAAGGCGCAATCGCAGATCCACCCGTCCCTTGGCCATGTCCAGATAGTCGTGGGCTGGGTAGCCCCATTTCTGGTACTGCAAGGGGCAGACAGGGGTAATGAAAGAAAGAGAGATATTTGAGGCAAAGATAGAACATTGGCGAGCATGTAGTCATTGGCGAACATGTAGTCATTGGTGAGAAGGATCCGCAAGAAGACAAGGCATACCGCCACGCAAAAAGAGGGAGATGAGGGAACCTTTACAAACTGCAGCGGAAGCTGATGGGTGGAGGTGGTATTGAGGCGTCTGTCGGAGCTAATCTGTACGATTCGGAGGCGATCCCCCTTGCCCATGTTGACAAGGTCGGGGAAGCTTTGGAAGCCATTGTCCAGGAAGTTCCCGTAGATATCCTCGAAGTTGTTTGGCAGTCCCACTGCCATGTCTTCACAGATCACTCGACTAGACTTTCTCTCACTTGACTTGACTCCTAAGGTAGAGATGGATGTGAGGCAGGACAAATGAAGGCCTAGGCAAGAGGGTGGTGAAGGAAAACCTAAGCGAGAATGTGGTGCAGTGATTGTGATGGAAACATTGCGAAGTGCCCCATTTCCTCATTTTTTGTAGATTGTCTCAACAATGCCCGCTCTCTGCGGCAGTGGCACTGCAGCCTACGCATTAGCAAAAGGGTGTTGAAGGAAAGCCTACGCAAGAAGGAGGTGCAGTGATTGTGATGGAACATTGGGAAGTGACCCATTGCCTCATTTGCGTAGATTCTCTCTGTAATGCCCAATCCTCTGCGGCAGTGGCACTGCAGCCTACGCATCAGCAAAAGGGTGTTGAAGGAAAGCCTAAGCAAGAAGGAGGTGCAGTGATTGTGATGGAACATTGGGAAGTGACCCATTGCCTCATTTGCGTAGATTGTCTCTGTAATGCCCACTCTCTGCGGCAGTGGCACTGCAGCCTACGCATCAGCAAAAGGGTGTTGAAGGAAAGCCTAAGCGAGAAGGAGGTGCATTGATTGTGATGGAAACATTGGGAAGTGCCCCATTGCCTCATTTTTTTGTAGATTGTGGAGACAATGCCCGCTCTCTGCGGCAGTGGCACTGCAGCCTACGCATCAGCAAAAGGGTGTTGAAAGAAAACCTAAGCAAGAATGTGGTGCAGTGATACTGATGGAAACATTTGGGGAAGTGCCCCATTTCCTCATTTTTTGTAGATTGTCTCAACAATGCCCGCTCTCTGCGGCGGTGGCACTGCAGCCTACGCATCAGCAAAAGGGTGTTGAAGGAAAGCCTAGGCAAGAACGAGGTGCAGTGATTGTGATGGAACATTGGGAAGTGACCCATTGCCTCATTTGCGTAGATTGTCTATGTAATGCCCACTCTCTGCGGCAGTGGCACTGCAGCCTACGCATCAGCAAAAGGGTGTTGAAGGAAAGCCTAAGCGAGAAGGAGGTGCATTGATTGTGATGGAAACATTGGGAAGTGCCCCATTGCCTCATTTTTTGTAGATTGTCTCAACAATGCCCGCTCTCTGCGGCAGTGGCACTGCAGCCTACGCATCAGCAAAAGGGTGTTGAAAGAAAACCTAAGCAAGAATGTGGTGCAGTGATTGTGATGGAAACATTGCGAAGTGCCCCATTTCCTCATTTTGTAGATTGTCTCAACAATGCCCGCTCTCTGCGGCAGTGGCACTGCAGCCTACGCATCAGCAAAAGGGTGTTGAAGGAAAGCCTCAGCAAGAACAAGGTGCAGTGATTGTGATGGAACATTGAAAAGTGACCCATTGCCTCATTTGCGTAGATTGTCTATGTAATGCCCACTCTCTGCGGCAGTGGCACTGCAGCCTACGCATCAGCAAAAGGGTGTTGAAGGAAAGACTAAGCGAGAAGGAGGTGCGTTGATTATGATGGAAACATTGGGAAGTGCCCCATTGCCTCATTTTTTGTAGATTGTCTCACCAATGCCCTCTCTCTGCGGCAGTGGCACTGCAGCCTACGCATCAGCAAAAGGGTGTTGAAAGAAAACCTAAGCAAGAATGTGGTGCAGTGATTGTGATGGAAACATTGCGAAGTGCCCCATTTCCTCATTTTTGTAGATTGTCTCAACAATGCCCGCTCTCTGCGGCAGTGGCACTGCAGCCTACGCATCAGCAAAAGGGTGTTGAAGGAAAGCCTAAGCAAGAAGGAGGTGCAGTGATTGCTGATGGGACATTGGCAAGTGACCCATTGCCCTCATTTGCGTAGATTGTCTCTGTAATGCCCACTCTCTGCGGCAGTGGCACTGCAGCCTACGCATCAGCAAAAGGGTGTTGAAGGAAAGCCTAAGCGAGAAGGAGGTGCATTGATTGTGATGGAAACATTGGGAAGTGCCCCATTGCCTCATTTGCGTAGATTGTCTCTGCAATGCCCTCTCTCTGCGGCAGTGGCACTGCAGCCTGCACATCTCAAAAACATACTCATCGAACTTGCTTTGGGCAGTGGGCAGTGGGCAGTTGGCATGTGCATATTAGAGTTTTTGCCTGAATGAGGATAGATAATGTGGAAGAATAACCGCCTGAATTTTCCATCGCAACCAGCACTGATATCCATGCCCATGTCAATAGATTTTCCTCCTGTAATCCTCCTCCCCTCAGCACACCCCCCCGCTCCCCGCCTGCCCTTCCATCCTTCCCCCGCTCACGCCGCATACTGGGGGGCTCCGAGTTTCATGCACTGCTCAAGGCTAGCCCCCTCACTGCCCCCTCAATCCTGTTCATTACCACCCGGCTGACGCACTCCCCTGACACACGCTCGCCTCCCCCCTGTCAAGGGCCCTCCTCCCCGCCCTCCTGCTTCCCTGCCCTCTCCTACCGATGCGCACGTGGTTCCACGCACTCTTCTAGCCTTCCCTCCATCCTCCCTCCCTCGATACTGAAGTCTTGGGCGACTCGCACAAACCACTGCCCCCCTCCCCTTCCCAAATCCGCCCAAATCAAGCAATCAGTGTTTCACAAACTCTTCAAGGCTATCCCCCTCCCCTCCATTCTCAATCCATTCACAGGGCGAACAGAAATACGGAGGCGAACAGAAATACTCTCTTCCGACCCCCCCCCTCCCGCCCTCCCTACCCTGGCTCACGCTGCCGAATGAATAAATGGAAGTTGGTGAATAGCACATCCTCTGTGTAAAGCGAAATGTATGCTACGGTATATATTGAGGTGCGGGGGGCCTGGAGTGAACTCCTGGCACAGAGGGGGGTTACCGCGCTTCTGATTTCACATGCCGCGTGAGGGGGTCGGGAGGGGGACGCTTGAATGCCAACCCCAAAGGTATCACCTGCTTCTAGGAAGCTTAGCTTTATCCTACGATTGCTTAGAGTTTTAAACTCGTATTTTTTCAACTGGGTAGCTGTGAAACATCAGCAGGCCGCTGGGTAACTGTAGGGAAATCTTTCGCCTTTGAACTTGAACTTTGTTGTTCTCGGCTAATAAAGCACTGTTTCTCACGAAATTTCGCCTCTAGGCTATTTGAGAATTGCTCTTCAAAACGACATAGGTTGCTGGCGGAAATTATTGTTCTTGCTCCCATCGCCTTTGTTTCTCCTTAACCTTTCAGCGTCCACTTAACTTGATTCGCTCTTCAAGGTTCAATGATTTGCGTATCCTACTTGGTAAAACTAATGGAATAACATCGAAAAAACTGAAGCATGTTTCAGTCTTGAAAAGGGTAGTAAAACTCAGCTGTATCGGTTATAGTTAGTTTTCTCAGAAGGGAAGAACAGCAGCTACATTAGAGAATCGGCACCAGTATTAAATATTTTTAAAAATATATTCGAAACTTCAAATGAGTAGCAAGTAAACTGTGTCACGGAAGCACTAAACAATAGGAAAAAATAGGACCACTTGCGCCTTTTGCCCACAAAATAATTTATTTAAAATTGTCTCCAAAACATCGCCAAGACCTTGGGACATCCCACAAGACCTCGCCAAAAACTTAGAACATCACCCCAGACCTCGCCAAAACCTTGATTGGCTTCAAAAAGTGAAAACTGCTTTTTGGACAATTCTGGCTTCTCGTATATATTTTCTGAAATGTTTTGCAATTCTGTATCGAACCATGCTAGC
>JASANA010008428.1:0-42997 GCA_030248095.1 Ptycholaimellus sp. GST1_10
ACAAACAAATTGAACCACTAACAATAATTGGGGACTCAATATGAACAATGGGCCAAAACAAGCAAACTGAACTGAACATCAACGTTTAGAAAGTGTGGGTGCAGTTGCTGTGTCAGAGTTTGGTGGCAAAGGCCTCAAACAGGTGGATGGTCACTTCGTGCGGCGTCATCACTTCCAGCATGTGCATCAGGTACGAATGCATCCAGCCCTGCCACTTCTGTTTCTCCGCGGTCTATAGGGGTTACTAAAACTTTCGTCCTTATATGTCTGTAGATATGTCTGGAAATACTGTCCATGGGCGAATTCTCAACGGATTGGGACAAAAATTTTTATTTCCTGAAAGGTAATGCTATTTTAGAAGATCTTGGAGGTAGACCCTTAATTTGAGCATTTGAAACATTACTTTTTGGGATAGAAAGAGTTGAAAAATCCGAAATTCTAATCTAATTTGGACACGTTTTTTTTTTGCTGAAAGGTAATAACATTTTAGAAAGATCTGGATGGGTGGAACCGGTCCCGGAGCATTTGCAACATTACTTTTTTGGTAGAAAGTTGAAAAATAGGGTATGTTGAGAAATGGCAAATTCTCAACGGATTTGGACCAACTTTTTTCCTGCAAGGTAATCAAGTTTAAGAAGATATGGAGGGGTGGAACCGGTCCCGGAGCATTTGAAGCATTACTTTTTGGGTAGAAAGGTTAAAAATAGGGTATGCACCAAATATGCGCCATAGACTTGTTTTGACCAATCACTTTTGAACATAAATTGGCTTCTCATTTTGTTGGAGAGAACTGGAGAAATAGATTCGAAATAGACAAAGATAATTTTTGTGAGGTCATTAAAAAATGAAACTGCCCTGTAATATTTTTTTCACCTCATTTTGAAGCTTCATTTCTCAGCCCCAGTAAAAGCGTTGAAGCTCAAAATTTACCATAAATTAGGTCTAAGGGTCATTAACATTCACATAAAGGAATAATACTCAAACATAGAAAGTCGTTACCAGAGAGAATACCAATAATGGATAGCGAAGCTACATTGTATAGTAAACTCTTGGCACCTAACAACAGCTAATGGATACAATACCTCATGAAAATAAACATCTCGTGGATCAAATACAACATATACAACTATAAAAGAAAAAAGAAAACAAACAGGCCCACGCTGCAACCACAACCAAAGATTGAAAAAGTGCACAACAATTTATCAAAAGCTGCCAGTCACGTTAACCTCAAACCATTGACAAAGAAAAAAGAACACCTATCCACAATAACACCTATAACCGACTCACCAATTTATCAAAATACCCTGAAAACAACGAGCCCTAAAACAACAACGCTACATATAACACAAGACTGATGTAAAACTTCTGGCTCTTAATATGTGCAACTCAATCTTGGCTGAATATGTAATAACAAAGTTTGTGACAGGGCCAAAAATATTGGCAATCATTGTAAAACATTTGGAACTCAGCCAACAACTAATTGATTACTGCATAGAACAGTCCCAGTCCTACCCTGTCCAATTCCAAAAACAATGCACGGAAATTAGAAGAAACGAGCTGTGTGCATATTCAATCTATTATTTCAGCAAGGGAGATGGAGATAAAATAAAGGCAATAACAAACAAAGTCAAAGGGCAGTTGCATAATTTTTTTGAGAGTGTGTGCTATGAGACGTCACTATTGCTCAAGACAGTTCCATTTCACTCAGCATTTGCCAAATTTGAGACTGTTATGCACTAAACCAACAATGCTTCATAAATTATATTACCCAGTGAAAGCAATAGTCATCAATAACAAATATGGTATACATACTTTTATTTATAATAGGACTTCTTAATTTAATTTATGCTTAATTTATGGTTTGCTTAATTTGATATGTTACTTACGTCTCTTGATGGGATACGTTTTAGAAAATAATAAATAAATAAAATTGCATGACTTGTTTATTAGATGATCATTATTATGAATTTATTTGGAATTTTACTTTACTTGACAGACTGTATGTTTAAATATTAATGATAGATACTATTTAAATTATATAATCTGATTGAACAAAAGCAGAAAATAAATGAGTATGAACAAATGAGAAAAAAGTGTTTTACATTATATTTGTGCAAAAGGGACTTGTTTAGTTAATTCAATGTTTTGAGTGCGGTGTTGATGGTCGATGGTCGTCAGTGGAAGGATGGCATTTGGTACAAAACATCAGGTGTCATGGAGTTGTTCCTCTAACATTGTGACAGAATTTGGTGGGTAAAATATTCCTAACCGAGCTTCATCTTGAGGTTTTTTTTACATTGTTCTCATTTTCAATCCCAAGTAGATGTTTTGTAATTGTATCGATTGTCAAGGCTTCTGTAACAAGTATAATTGAACTAATTTTGCACTGACGAAAGAGAGCTGAAATAAGGTCTGCTTTGAAAATGCGATCATTCCATTGAGGCATTTTAAGAAGATCAAGTTTGTGCATGGGCTTGTATGATGGGTTTATGTTCAAACCAATATTAGTCAAAGACTGGAGTTACAAATTCCAACTTCTGCCTATCCATACCACTGTAAACTGAAAACAGGCTTGGCTCTACATTTATCAATGGTAAAGGGTTTTCTAGTCCTGCTAATCCGTGAGCTATTGCACCTGATGTTTGTAAAGATCTTAATGATGGAGAACTGTAAATTGGGGTTGCATGATGTATGCCTCGGTACTTTAGTCCCCTTCCTACTAGCTGAGATTTTATAGTTCCCATGACTGTTATAGGAGGGTCATGTAGGAAAGAAACCAGACCACATTTGCGGCTAGGTAACTGAAGCAACAAATTAACATCAGAAGGATAATAGCTGTGTGGATCATTCTGAATATCTCCATGACCAAGATAGGTATTAGGTAAAAGATACCAAGATAGGTGCGTTCAGCATTGCAAATTAAATACACTAGTTTTCGAGATTTGTGCCGATTATCTGTATTGCTGTAAATTTTTGACCGCGGAGCGGCCCGAAGGGCCGCTCCGCGGTCTATAGAGGTTACTGAACTTTTGTCCTGATATGTATGTATGTATGGGTATCTGGAAATGATGTCCACGGGCGAATTCTCAACGGATTTGGACAAACTTTTTTTTTTCCTGAAAGGTAATGCTATTTTAGGAAGATCTGGAGGGGTAGACCCGGAATTTAAGCATTTGAAACATTACTTTTTTGGGTAGAAATGTTGAGAATTGGGGTATGCTGTAAAATGCTCAATTCTCTACGGATTTTGACAAATTTTTTTTCCCTGAAAGGTAATAATATTTTAGGAAGATCTGAAGGGGTGTAACTGATCCCGGAGCATTTGAAACATTACTTTTTGGGTAGACCTTTTGAAAAATGGGGTATGTTGAGAAATGGCGGATTCTCAACGGATTTGGACAAACTTTTTTTTTGCTGAAAGGTAATAACATTTTAGGAAGTTCTGGAGGGGTGGAACTGGTCCCGGAACATTTGAAACATTACTTTTTTGGGTAGAAAGTTTGAAAAATGGGGTATTTTGAGAAATGGCGAATTCTCAACGGATTTGGACAAACTTTTTTTTTGCTGAAAGGTAATAACATTTTAGGAAGATCTGGAGGGGTGGAACTGGTCCCGGAGCATAAGAAACATACCTTTTTTGGGTAGAAATTTTGAAAAATGGGGTATGTGGAGAAATGGCGAATTCTCAATGGATTTGGACAAACTTTTTTTGCTTAAAGGTAATTAAATTTTAAGAATGTCTGGAGGGGTGGAACTGGTCCCGAAGCATTTAAAACATTAATTTTCTGGGTAGAAAGTTGGAAAATTGCAATATGCGGTTTTTGCACTGTAGTTCCTGAATTCTTGATTATTCCACAGAATGGTTGATTTTTTGTACACTAGTTTTATATGTCGATTCTAAATCTGTGCTTACTTTTGAAACTGGTTGAGATACCACAGACTTGCTTCTTTGAGTGACAAAATTTCATATATAGGATGCGCTCCGCGGTCACCTATTGCGCTTTGCGCCATATACTTGTTGAATCAGGGTTGCTCGCAAACCATGCACTTGTACATGAACCGACAGAAGATGTCATTGCAAGGGATGATGTTACTGTGCTACGTTTAATGCCATTCATCTTATGTTTTTATTAAAATGTATTAGCAATATTAGTTTTCTGATACTCGACCTATATAAATTTTGCATTACTGAAATTGTGAATATCCGATTCAGTGTTTTATTCTCTTAGCTGGCCTCATCTTAATGTTTACACATACAATTACACTACCTTGGTCATAAAGGTGATGAAATTCTGTTGTATTCATCTTATCATGAAACTAGCTTGGGCTATAAGGTAATGAAATTAAATTTTGAACTCTTATCATGAAATTATGCTTGCTAAAGTTTGAACTTTACTAAAGAGCTAAGAGAGCCCAGCAAATTTAGCCCATATTGGAACGAGTGTTCAGATAGAACTAAAAAACTAAACATTTATAAATATTGATAAAAGTATGCATTATAGTGAAAAATATTATTTAAAATATTATTTTTTAGATTTTCCTGGGTTTTTTTTGTTTTTGCTACCAACATTACTTTTGCATGATGGAAATTTTAACCTAACTTAAAAAAGGCAAAACGCTGGTGCTTTTGGAGGATGACGTTTACAATTGGGGTCACCTCCATTTGCTACATTTGCTAAGAATTCGAATCCAGAGCTGCCGAACGCGATGCAGAGGCCTTCCAGACCCCTGGCCTCAGGGGGAGGTGGCTCAAGATGGTGTCGAGTGTAGAGACAAGGCGCGCGAAGAAAACTAGGACAACCGTGGAAGGAAATCTGTGCCTGGGCTCCAGCTGATGCCAGAGAGAGGGGCAGGCGAGTAGTGGAATGTAGGGCCAGGGCTGCTGGGCTTCTGAGGCATCTAAGGCTGCGCTTGCACTGGCTGAGGGGAGAAGGGGAGGGGCGGTGTGGCTAGGTGCGCTGAGCTAACGAGGCATGATAGGCGAAGCGTATGGGTCTCCACACCCATGCCCTTTGGAGCTCTGGCTGCCCTGCCCTCTGCGGCAGGTGGCCTGCGGCCAAGGCTAATTATAAAACAGGTTATTTGAGCCATGTTACGTTTAGCCAAGCTATTTGTTAACACAAATACAAGGAGATATGCAATTGCGCATGATCATAAATATAGGTTAGATCAACTTACATGTCAAATGTCAGCTCATTACACTTTAACTGAAGCGAGTTATGCAATTTGTAATTTGGTCAAAATCTGGAGTGGTCACCCTGTAAGCATGCATCAAAGAAGCAAATAGCATTGGACAGGAAACAGTCTCTGGTGAGCCATACATACTGATGAACGGCAGACCTGGGCGGCTGAAGAGCAGCTATTTTGTGCGCTGCTTGCATTTTTGCCCTGTGATTCAGCCCCGAGAAAGTTATTTGAGTTTAAATTAAGCATCCCATCATTCCATCATCTACACCATATACTTGTTTTTGATTAAAGCACTGTAATACTGAATACACGGAATATTTGACAGCAAATCATACTGCTAGCCAATCATAATAGGGTTTGACCATCGCTAAGAGGGTATCGTGATTCTACTCCGCTCACACATCCCCAATTCAGCATTGTATTACAATACTAAAACACGCTAACAAAATATTTCTAATATTCAATGTTTGCTCAGTGAATAGCGCCTTTCTAAAAAGCTTTAAATATGGAATGCTGCATTGAATTGGAGCAAAAAGCTAGTGGCCTTGAAACTACAAAGCACCGGTGACGTGAAGCTGCCTGCTCAAGCTCCATATCTTAATCCAAAGCAACCAGTTCCATTTGCAGCGGAGACGATGAATCCCTGCAGCAATACTATGAGCAGGAGCATCAGGACAGCTTCTCGCATCATCTGCAGCACCTTAGCCAACTGTGAAAATGCCTCTCAGTGCAAGGAGGTCTACAATGGTGGATGGAAGCTGTATTGAGTATGGAGGGGGAGGAAGATTGCTTTGAATGATTTGTGAAACACCGCTTTGGGGGGGGGGTGGATGTGCATGCACTTTCCACTGCCTCTCTCTTTCTGGGGAACAATTCATGGATGGAGGTTTTGTGCCGTGAATGGATTGAGGATGGAGGCGGATGGGGATTGCCTTGAGGCGGCTGGTAATTACTTTGGGGGATTGACGTGTGTGCGCGCTTTCCGCTGCCCACCCTCCCTTTCTGAGGATAGTGTGTAGGAGGAGAGAGGTGTGTCAAGGGGAGAAGGAAGGAGGAAGGCTTGAATAGTGAGTGACATCCCTTGTGCCTTAGTAGGAGCCAGTTTTCATATGTATATGGTGCAGGTGTGAATCGAGGGGAGAGGTGAGGGGGCTGGTATTGAAGAGTGCATGACACTTGGAAGTTTTGGAGAAATCGCGGTGAGAGGGGAGGGCACTGCCTATGAAGGGAGTGTAAAACTCGGCCCCTCCAAGTAGGGTGTGTAGGGCAGGGCGCAGAGTGCGCATGTCATCCACTATTCCCTGATTTCTCAGGGAAAATGGCATCATGTAAATGCGCATAAAATATAATCTGCCAGTGGTTACAAAAGAAGGCCCACTCTTTTGTATTTACAGTCGGCAATTTGATACTCATCCCTAAAATGCTTTTGAAGAGGTGGACTGGTAAAAGTGCACAGGAGTGCTGGGATGGGCGGAGTGGAGGAGCTGGAGCTAGTGCATTACTCCCGGAACAAAACCAACTGGAGACGACGACAGCATTGCCATCTCCAAGCTCCCTATCAAAGACTTTACCACCATTCTCCACCAGGCTCCTTTTCCCAGCCCATTGAGATTGTGACTTAAGGCAATGTTTTTGCAGGGGCCGCCAGAGCAAGAGTTGGTGATTGGCTTCAGCACTAAGCAATGGAAGCACTTGAGCAACTGCAACTTCCCCGACGATCTCTTCCGCTTCTCGGGTGAAGTGGGGGTGTTTAGGGAATTGGATCTAGAAGACTGTGGATGCCTGCACAGGGAACAACGTCCAGAGCAAGGCGCGGGATGGAGACGAGGATGGATTCATTGACATCCACTGGTGCACTATATTCATCCCTCTCCAAGGCTGCCTCCTACCTGGAGATATGTTCACCCTATGCCTCTTCCACTACAAGTCTGGTATGGCTTATCCTTGCCAGCCTCCTTGCCTCAATTAAGGCACGGGGTCCTCCTCACTTGGACATCTACAATGAGGAGATAGATTGTGTGCCTTTTTCAAATGGGTTCATTGCCATTTGGTCAGTGAAGAATGCAGTTCACCTAAAGTGGGTGTGGCTGCCAGCACATGTCCTGGACGAAGTCTATCTCATCATATGGCCTCACAAGCCTCATCACTTCCACCTCTTCTGTTACATAGCCTATTCTCTCCTGTCCTGCTAACCTAAGCTGTTCCCGACAGATGGGCTGCCCTTCGTGGAGCAGATGAAGGTGCTACAGCGCAGCATCCTTTGCTTGCCTGCCCACATCCTGCAAAACATCCAGATGACAGCGCCTCCTGGTTCCTCCCTCAACTACTCTGAGAAAGGGAAGGCTGAGGAGGATGTGAAGAGGCCGTGTCGGACTCCGAGCTGCTGGTGCTGGAGCAGGAGTTGATGACGCTGGAGGGAGGCGGAGTTGATGAGGCAGCCACCGTGAATGAGGAGGCAGGGCGGCAGAGGGGGGAGGAGAGGGAGACGGTGGAGAAGAAAGAGCACCGCTGTGTCTGCTGCCCGCACGAGTGCGGAATCTGCTTCGACACTGTCCTCATCGACCATATCTACACCCAAAATTACCTATACAGTCCGGCTTGGCTAAAATTTGTCAAAATGTACTGAGGTGCTGTAAGCTTCAGAATAGTTGAAATTCGTTCATATTTTCAGGAAACCTTGCCTTAAGTCTCTAGTTTATGTCCTGAAAAGGAGAGCTTATCAAATGCAAATTCAGGCATTTTATGATTGATTAAGTGAAGAGAGCTAGAAAAATTGCGATTCAAGAAATAAAATCAAATCTAGTGCAAAGAACGTGCAAAGACCAACAGTTTGCAGGATATTTTATTTTCAGCTTTAGTTTCCCCAGATCAATAGAGGAATCAATTTTATACTTTGTGTGTCAATATGACCTTTTCAAGCTTTAAATTATGCAAGATATGACCCAAAATGGTTAGGAGACTCGAGTTTAGCAAAGGCCGCAGCTGGTTTGGCTGCTAATATTCTTTTACATTTTTGTCCATAACTAGCCTCAAATTGACATTTTTGCGACCATGAGAGTTTGCTCTTTCAAAACTATAAATTTACTGCATTGCTTTATATTGTTTGGTAAGGAAAATTGATAATTTAAAATTTTTTTTTATTTTTTTCCATTTTTGTTTTCCTTGGTATAATTGAGCCCAAAGTAGGAATGTCGTTAAAAACGTTCCCAAAAATGGAAAATATAGAAATTTCACCCCTGGGCAGGCCTGAAAAGTTTGGTTTGGTGGGTCCACAGACATTTATTTTGCCATTTCTAAACGCTACCAATTTTTGTAGGCAAACAGTGAACAGTTTCTAAACCGCGAATTTTCTAGGTCTCTTCACTAAATCAATCATAAAATACCTGAATTTGCATTTGATAAGCTCTGCTTTTCAGGATATAAACTAGAGACGTATGCCAATGTTTTCTAAGAGTATGAATGAATTTCAAGTATTCACTGTGGTGAATTGCAGCAGTAACGTAGCGAGGATCTCTTTATTCATGGTGCACCGAAGGGAGAAAGTGGAGGGAATAGGAAGCGAGTTTTAGACAGAATGAATCCAGGCATGGCTCTGCCCACCGCACCAGCTCAAGGTCAACGACACTGGCTAGGGAAACGTCACAGCGCACCCGCGGGCTGCCAGGAAGAGGTGGAAGGGAATCACACCAATCATCTAGAGCAGGCAGAGGAACGGGACCTCGGATTCTAAGCTACAAGCAACAGAGCGGATCAGGAAGGGGAGCTATCAAATCCAACGTGGCGGAGGTAGTGGGGCCGGAGCAGTGGAGCAGAGCCAAACCGACCGTTGAGAAACCGACTCGTAGATCCCGTGACGTCCTGGCCGTACTGGGATCGCCGGACAGTAGGCGGATCGAGCTCGTAAACGGTGCCCGATTGAGGTGTCTTCTCGGACTCAAGCTCTGGTTTTGCAACGTAGACGTTCCTTCCATTCCCGAGCCTTTCTTCGGACACTCGTTTCACACGAGGTATAGCGAGAGGTCCAGACGAGAGGGATCCCAGTAGAGATGAGGGCAGTATGACCATAATGATCTTGATGATAATGATCTTGATCCGCATGCCTTGAAGTCTTGGGTCATGTTGTTGGACCCAAGGACAGAGCAACTCGTGTAGTTAGTCTGTCCGTTGAGGTTCAGGACGTCGGACAGTAGATGTCGAACACTGGCTTGCCATCAAAGTTTTCATCCAAGGTTTACGAAGAGGTAAGTGAGTTCGACTGGTCTGGGGGTTGGGTTCGATGTGGGAGAGCCATGGGCGGAAGCGCGATTCGGCGTCAGGTCACAGGCGTCGTCGAATTAGGTGACTAATAAGCCCACTGACACTGTTGCTATCTTGGAGTCAGGAGAGAAGGAGTGGCGATGGTGGCATAGGATCAGCATTGTAGTTCGAGGTAGAGTTGAGCTCCATCTGGTCTGTTCAGTGCCAGCTGCCAGCGATGCGTCGAGTATCGATTCCGGCTGTCAAAGCACCACTCCAATATCCTTTGGGCCTCGAGAGGGATGCGAAGGCCTCTGGGTTGTAGGACGTGGGTCCAGATCTGGTGTCTTAAACTGTGTAGGCGAATGTCGCGGCAGTGATCGATTTTGATGACAAAGTCCTGCCATTGTGTGTCCGTCGCCGGTTCTTCCTGTGTTGCGAGGTAGAAGCTGGGGGCCCCATTGAGTGCTGGTGGACTTGCGATGATTGCCTTGGAGCCGGAGGAGTTGGTAGCCTCCTCTCGCTTCCTCCTCTCCTCTGCCCACACTGGACCCCTCTTCATGTCCTCTTCTAGCCAATTGATCACGCGTTGATGGATTGCTCTTTGTGTGGGATTGATTCCGTCGAAGTCGAGCATCCATGGTGGGCGTGGAAGACTCAGGATCCCGTTTGCCAGTTGGTCCATCCAAGGAGAGCTGGCGTAATGATCCTTGAGGCGGATTGTTGGGAGGGGTCCTGAGAGGTTGCCAATGGCCTTCCAGAATTCGGCGGGAGAGAAGGAAGTGCCCAAGTGGCGACAAGAAGAGAGTTGTACTTCCATCAAGCGGCCTTGGTGGGGCTCGAGGAAATCGAAGACCATCTGTTGAGGGACTTCCTTGAAGTTGCAGAAATCAAGGACGAGAGCCTTGTTGTCCAAGCACATCCTCTTGAACAACAGCAACATAGTCCTTAACCCTTCGCCGCTCAAGCTCTGCAACACCAGCTTGTCCGCGGAGATGTGTTGAACATAGTTCAGGAGGTGTGGTATCTCTGCATCTGACATCAGATCGGTGATCCTGAGTGTAGTGCCAACTGTGCTCCTCGTCAGACTCGTCCGCTTCTGTTTCTTGATTCGTCGTATTCCATGTGGCTGTTGGTCTAGACGAAGCAACTTGAATGGTGGTTCGTCTTCCTCCATGTCCCCTGGGATGGCCTCGTCAGTGAGTTTCTCCAGCCTGATCTCCAGCTTATTCTGTGACGTCACCGTCAGTGAACGGAAGTGGATCTTGGGCAGGGTCTCCCAGGGTGCATTGTCCACGAGGTGATGCCATTTGTGGCACACAAGGCGAGTGCAGGCGAGGCTGTGTCCGTCTAGGCGTTGTAGGACCAACTCCAGTATCTCATTGGGTAGATCATCAAGCGCGGGCGAGGTCGCTGTCAGCGCGGCGGCAGGGGATGGGTACTGTCCATTCTGCCTCAGCTGGGCTCCGGATGGGGAAAGTGGGGCTATCGGGGCGTCGGCGTCTTCTGCTACTTCCGCAGCAGCTAGGAGCTGTCTCCGGTTGAAGCGCAGCTTCTGGTAGTGGCGCTGAAGTGTTGGCTGGCAATCATTGTCTGTGGAAAGTCATTCCAGCTGATTTTCGATCAAAATGATCGCAAGCCCCACGTGTGTCCTATTAGCGTAGTCTCGGTGGAGGGGGAGCGATGGATTCGCCCTCGGCTGGTAGTTGGCGGCGCCGATCCCCGTAGGACTGTCCTCGGTGTCAGTGAACGGTCTATTGCCACCAATGGCTCCATGGTCTGTCCGTGCGGCCTCTAGGAGGACACTGGCTTCGCGGTAGAGGGTGTCGCACAGTTCCATGAACTTCGTAAGTTCCTTGCTTTTGTCGTTGTGGACGAGGAGGTTGCCCACATTCGTCGGATGGAAGACTCCCTGGACCACGAGTTGATCCACGATGGAGCACCAAGAGATGTCGTCGGCGTGGGTGCAGCTTGGGCACTGATAGGTCGTGGAGTCGTTCTCCAGCAGCCGTTGACAGACTTTCACAAGAAATCCGGTGTCCGACGGTCCTAGGATGGGTCCTAGTTCCTCCTGAACGCAGGTCAGGCAGTGATGTCGTGGACAGTTGCTGCATTGGACCCTGTCCGCCAGGGCGACGACCTCGATGCATCGGTCGCAAATGGAGACCGCAGAGGCTAGGATCGTGGACATGATAGCGGGGCGTCTTCGTGATCCGGTGTGGTTGCCGGTGAGCCCGTTCAGTTTCCAGCTACAATCAGGCTCTACCTTAGTTTTCCTTGTTAACTTGGAGGTCGCGATGCGCGAGTGATGCCACGAAGAGGTGGTGATGAGAGTAGGCCTGTGGACAAGATATCGTTGATCTCGTCCAGGCCTTACCCTGCTTGCAGCTCAGCCGTGTTCCCTGGCATTCTTGTAACTGGTGGTATCGTTGAAACGGGCTCATCTGGGCTCCATTTTAGCCCGCCGATGCAGTGATTTCCCTTGTGATAACGTCAAAGAATTGTTGAATGCATGCTCTTGCTGATAGTGCCGGAGCTGATGTCATTACACCTCCCCTTCGTTGTCGTGTAGTTCACAGTGCCTCACGCTGATATTAATCTCCTGCCGGGAAGGCTCCCTCAGGACGTAGTTGGCTGAAGGACTGGGCTGCTGCTGTCCTCTGATGTTATTTCCATGACGACTCCCTTGCTTCACCTCTGGTGGAGACTGAAATGCTGAGCGTAGGGAGAGGAGGGAATGAGGGTAGGAGTGGGTGGGGAGGGACTGCTGGCGATGGGCGGTCTCTTCCGCGCACTTCCTCTTCACGCTCCTTCCTCGCATCCCGGGCTCTCCATTGTCACTGGGAGGAGTAGAGCTGGTGGAACCTCGGCCTATCCGCCTAGTTCCCTTCATTGACCGGGGAGTAGTTGATCTAGTCCAAGGAGCGGATCCTAGTCCGGTTAATGCCGGGATCGGCGTACGCAGCCAATGGGCCCCCACTGCGGCGCTCGTCGATGACCAGAGGGTCCGCCGGGTAATGGAGCTTTGGTTCCTCCACCATGACGTTGAGACTGGGGCACTGTCACTCTGTCTTCCCCTTCGTCGGGGCTACTCCAGTGTTCCCTTTCATCTGTTCGGATCAGGGAAGCTGTTCATTCTGACTCATGTTCCCGTCAGTACAGACTCATGAAGCGAGTCATTGAGATGATGGCAGGCGTCAAGTTCACCGTAAACGAGATGCAGTGCATGCCTATTTGGATGGTGATGGAACCACTGTTGTGCTTCCAGACGTCTGCGCGGGGCAGCTGCAGCCAGGTCCCGGGGCAGGCCTTCCCTAACCAGTGGAAACAGGACCGCAGGGGCCTCGACAGATGGATGCATGATGTCCGTCCGTCTACGTGATTAGACAGGAATGTCATAGGATCCTTCCGACGTGTTACGCTGCCGGCTCATCCTTTTCCAGTCTTGATAGTCGGTTTTCTTCTGGTCGCTGCACGTTTCCTGTCCGCATTCTCCGCTGAGGAAGCTTGGACGCGGAGGGGAAGCTCGGGGAAGGGGTTCAGGTGTTCCGGGGCCCCTAATACTGGGAAGCTTCGTACCATGGCCGCTTCTTCGCCTTCACTTCCCGGTCTTGTCTATGTGTCATGATGAACTTCATAGCCGGACAAGGCTGGTCTTAAGTCTTGTCTGTCTCCCTATGTCTAGATGGTAAGGTAGGTCCGAAAGGACGGGTGGGTGGACGAGTCCAAGGCCCTTGCTTGGGGGATGAGGTCCTAGAGATTTATAGTGGCGGTCAATGGTCGAGCTGCTCCAATTATCCCTGGGGTCCTTCCCGGTTCCGACTCAGACTGGCCTCCTCCTTCTTTCTCCTCCTCGCCCACCTCCTCTCCTTCCTCTTCCTCCTCCCCATGGTGTGGCGTAGTGTCTATTTCATCTCCCTGGGAAGGAGTTGAGTTGAGGAAGGGGGCCGAAGGGGTGAGGGAGGTAGCGACTGTCGGCTGCAGGGAGGCATCGACGGACATATTTCTTGGAGAGAAATATGGCTGGGGCTGATGCAGAGGGCTGGAGGTTGTCGACGATGGGCTGCTAGAGCGTGTACGCTGACGGTAGGGGCAGTGGAATGTTGCTGTAGGACTGGAGCTGAGACTCAGAGCGGGGCTCAGTGGGGAGTCTGGGCCAGGGTCTGAGGAGAGATGGGCGGCTGAGGGGGCTTGGCAAAGGGAGTGACTGAGGCTGGAGGAGTAGCTCGCTGGGTACCTCCAATCCTCCCCCTTCATCGGGGGCAGGGCCATAGTGGAGGGGAGGTGGTGATAGTGTAGAGAAGCAGGGGGCGGATTTCCAAGCTCCTGTGTGTGGAGGCCAAAGCAGGCTAGACAGAGGCCTGTCCCACTGGAGCGCTGGTGGAAAAACTTTGGCTTCATTTATCACCATTAGGCGTCAAAAGAAGCCTCCTGTGCGCGATCAGCCAGCGCGAAGCCTCCTGTGTGTGTAAAGCTGACTAATAGGGCAATTAGGCTTATAGAGGGGGATCGTTAACGATCCAGGCGCTGAGGCAGTGGGGCGATTAGAGCTGACAGATGGGCGCCAGTGTTTGTAGAGGCCGCTTTTTGCGAGGGGTGCAAAAAAAGGCAGGGGGTGGTGGCAGTGCAGAGTCATTAATCGTCCGCGCTTAGCTGCTCCTTGGAGGACACTTTTTCTGGAGGGGCGAAAGAAGAGGGGTGTGGTGGCAGGGCGAGTCATTAATCTCCTCTGTTTGCCAGCTCCTTGGAGGCCGCTTTTTTTGTGGCTTGCACCAAAAAATGTAGGCCCGCAGAGGGAGGAGCAATTAGTCCGCCCTCTCTCTCTTCTTGCCGCCCTTCTTGTGAATACTGGGGGAGCAGGTTCCTGATAGTGTAGGCTGGGGGGTGCACAGGAGAGTGTGTGTGGCGCTGTGGAGGGAGTGTACAGCGAGGGGGTGTAGGCAGGGGTGAGTTTGAGGGTGCTGAATAGTAGGTAGGAGGGTTGGGCAGGCGGCGAAGTGAGGCGAAGCTTGAAGCTGGCTGTATAGGAGGCCAGGCTTTTGCTTGCTCCAACTTCGTTGCAAAGCAGACTCAAAGCAGTCTGCGCTCGTCCAGTCAGCTGCTTGTTTGGAATCAGCCACTTGGTTGGCTGCGAAGCAGACTCGAAGTAGTCTGCGCTCGTCCAGTCAGCCACTTGTTTGGCTGCGAGGCGGGCTCCTTTTGGCCTGCACTGACGAGATTGGCCACTTGTTTGGCTGCGAAGCAGACTCGAAGTAGTCTGCGCTCGTCCAGTCAGCCACCTGGTAGGCTGCGAGGCGGGCTCCTTTTGGCCCGCACTGACGAGATCAGCCACCTGTCTGGCTGCGAAGCAGACTCGAAGTAGTCTGCATTTGTCGAATAGCTGCCGGGTAGGCCTCGACTGATGCTGAGGTTCATTGTTCCGTTCTCCTTCCCATGTCGATAACCAGCCACCTGGTAGGCTGGGCGCTGTCATTGCCACCTGGTAGGCCTGCGCTGTCGCAAATCCTGTGCTCGTCAGCTCAGAGTTCTGTAGAACAAATTTGCTCTCCTCTGCATCCTCCTTCCATCCGTCAATGGCTCAAGGTGGCAAAAGGCGTACTAGGCCTTTGCGGAGTAACAAATGGGCCGCTGTGCCTCCGAAGAGAGAAGGAACGAGGGGCTTTGCCAGCCCTTCACTTGACGCCACTCCCATGTCGGTCGTCCCAGCTATTGAATCCTGCTGTTCACCCGCTTCCTCAGCAAACGGGCAGAGTGGAGCAGGGCATGCCCCTGCTGTCTCTCTGCCTCCCCCCCCCCCCATAAGGGCGACAGAGAAGAGTAGCAGTGAGGCCGAGTAGTTGTTGCCCGCTGGCTCTTTGTAGCTCTTAGGTGGGGCTTTCCACAGGCATCTGAATTCACAGTTCAATCCGCAGTTGGAGTCCACAGAGGAAGGCTGCTGTGAAGGAATTGCTAATGACAGATGCTGCGTCGTTGCCATTCTCAGGTATGCAGTCGGAGTCCACAGAGGAAGGCTGCTAGAGATGAGAAGCTTGGCAGTTGAGTTTTAGTCCTACTGTTTGTCGAATCCTGTCCGCAGTCGGAGTCCACAGAGGAAGGCTGCTGGAGGAGGATTGCAGGGACAGATTGACTCTTGACGTAGTTGCTGCTGTTTGCTGTCTCCCGTTCGCAGTCGGAGTCCACAGAGGAAGGCTGCTGAAGTGAGAGTGCAGGGACAGTCTGAACTCCTGGTGGCCGTAGGCCTGTGCCTGCCAAATCAGGCCATGTAGACGGGGTGGCCGTTGGCCTGTGTCTGGTTCAGGTTGCAGTCAAAGGCGACCCAGTTGCCGCTGAGCTTGCTGAACTGGACCATGTAGAAACAGATGGCCGTAGGCCTGCGCCAGTCGCATTCCTTCCCTTTGTAGCTGAGTAGCAGAGAAGAAATGTGCTGGCCGTTGATGAACATTGACGCATCATTCTTTAGCGACCAATCAATTGGCGTAGAATGAGAGGAAGTCAATGGGCATCTGGAGGCTGTAGGCAAAGATCCGGAAGCCGAAGCCGAAGCTGTGGGCGTAGGACTGGAAGCCATAGCCTTTGCAGATTTGCACCGTCAAAAAGGTCGGCAAATCTCAATCAGATGCAGTGTAGAACCGAAGTTCCGTAGATATCTTCTTTTATCCGTCTTTAGGATAATAGAAGCGTAGATGAGAAGTTTGCTGCAGAGCTTCATTAAAGTGAAACTTTAATGCTATAGTCGGCAATATCTTGAAAGGCAGTGTCGATGCCGCTCCTTTCAGGCCTCCTTGAAGGTTTGTAGATGATTGCCGGTGTCCATCTATCTGCTGTCCAAGCGGCGCTTGCTGGAGCAGGTCTGGGCCTTGGGGCTCCGCAAGGGGTGCTTGGGGGCAGATGGAGAGGAAGGTTGAGGAGAGGTAGGGGACTGTCGGCATCCATCTGTGCGCTGTCCAAGAGGCGCCGGCTGGAGAGGCTCTGCGTCTCGGAGATGCCCAGCTAGGTATGCTTGGCTGGGCAGAGCACACTCGAGGCCACTCTTGGCCGGTCGAGGTTGGATGGGCTGGGGTAGAGAGGAGGTGCTGTGAAGACTTGCAGATATGCCCACGGTGCAAATGGCAGTGTTCTCGTGGCGGCGATAGAAGAGGCTAGTCTTCAGCTCCTGTCTGTTGTCTGAGAGGCGCTGGCTGGAGAAGCTCTGTGCGTGCTGGAGGCCAATCTTGGCCTGTCTCAGTTTTGGAGGGGGTGGGGCTGGAGGGCACAGGTAGGGTGCTATGAAGACTTGCAGATGAGCCGGTGATGCAAAACGCAATGATCTCAAAGTGGTGATAGAAGAGGCTAGTCTTCAGCTCCCGCCCTTAGGAGAAAGGAAGAGTGTTTGAGGTGCAGGGGTTGTTGGCGTTCATCTGTACACTGTCTGTGTGGCACCGGCTGAAGATGCTCTGCATCTCAGAGATGCTCAGTTAGGCGCGCTTGGCATAGAAGAACGCACTCCTGGCCTTTCTTGATCTGCCTCCATGAAGGAGGAGGGTTGCGGGTAGATAGAAGGTGTCATGAGGACGTGCTGAATGCGCCGGCGGCTAGATAGACAATGTTCTCGTAGCGGCCGTAGCTGAAGCATGTCTTCTGCATCCGTTCCTATGAGGAGTGGAGGAAGGGGGTAGTTTACGATGCTGTTTATGACAATGTCGGCGCGTTCAAAGCAAGTGCTGTTCATCTGACTGTGGTCCTTCTAGGCCTTGGCCACCTGGCTCAGGGTCAGTCCGGAGACAGGCAAAGCATGGCCGCGCAATTGGAGGCGCTGGCTTGTAGGCTTAGATTCTTGGTTCCTGTTTTGGGTACCCTTCTCTCTCGCCAGGCGGCGAAATTAGAGGCAGAGGTAAGAGGTGAATGAAGATGGACGTGCATGTCAGCGGTGCGAAAGGCGGGTGGTCTAAGCTAGGCAATGCTTAGGGGCCTGTCGCACTAGAGGCTGTGAGGCTTTGAGGGGAAGAATTGAGGGGGCTTGTACGTTGGGGAAGCACTGGGCGGACATGCAGGGCTTGTAAGGCTCGGGCGTCTGGTACAAGCAAATCCGCTGGAGGGAGGACTGGAGGTCCTTTGGCCGCATACAGGCCACGGGATGGGAGGACGGCGAAGCTTTGGCTGTGCCTTTTGGGCATCGAAGAGTGATGAGGGCCTTTCAAGGGTGGTGAGAAAGTAGTACTTTCTCTGCGCTTCTTATGACTGGAACAGTTGGCCTGGCTGGATTGCACCAAATTCCGCAGCTCGGGATGACAGTGTTTTGTCTGCTTGGGTTTACGTCGTTTCTCTTACGTCGATTCTTTAGGCCCATAGACAGGGGCGAGTGGCCGTGCAATTGCTTAGTTGGAAGACGGCAGAGAGTTTGCCGCAGCTCGGGATGACACTGAGCAATTATGCAGGCTGCCGCGAAGAATTGACGCAGCTCGGGATGACGCTGGTAATTTGTTCAGGTTGAAGGCTGTCAAGAGATTGACGCAGCTTGGGACGACGCCGGGCAAGTTGCAGTCATTGATGGCCACAAAGGGATTGACGCAGCTTGGGATGACGCTGGCAACTTGCTCGGAGGAGAGGTGATGAGCTGAAAGCAGGGCAGAGTGGAGGAGTTGCCGGAGCAGAGCTGTCTGTTGGCCGCTCCAAAAGAGGATTTTCAGAGTTACATAAACTTTATGTTTGGCACTACTCTTGCCTCCTTTTGGATTCGTCGAAAGAAGCGTAGATAGAATTTGCATATCTCAATAGATAGTGCAAAGTCTGGCGGGTGGCGAATTGATTGCAGTTGGCCAATTCGTTGTCGTGTCCGCAGAGGCGGAGCTGGAAGCCATCCAGGTTTCCGTCTGCCAGGTATGCCACCGACCTCTTACTGCTGGGCGGAGTGAGGAGGGGGGCGGGGGACAGGAGACCTTTTGAGGTCTGGAGTGGGCGCCTTCCAGACGGGGAACTTCATGACGCTGTACGCATTCATGCAGTTGCCAAAGTTGTTGCGGAAGCCATCCAGGATTCCGTAGGCCTGGTACACCACTGACCTCTGGCTGTAGGTGCAGGAAGGAAGGGGAGTGATAGTGATGGCCTTTGTGGAATTGGAGAGACGTCTTCCAAAGGCGGAGCTTCATGGCACTGTGCGTGTACATGTAGATGCCTGAGTAGAAGGCGGCGCAGATGCCGGACTAGTTCCGATTGATGCTGGAGCAGAGGATTGGCAGCAAGCAGGGGCCGCAGTCAAACAGGCGGAGTTTAGAGGCCAGTTGGATGTCGCCAATGGCGAGCTGGAAGTGGCAGAGGCTGCAGTCGAAGTTGTCCAGGATACTGAACATGTTGCAGCCCGCGGCGTCCAGGTTCCAGTTGTGGCCGTCCAGGAAGCTGTAGCAAGAGCAGCGGTAGGTGTCCGGGAGCTACGCGGTCGTCAAGGACGGGCAGAAGGAGGAGGGCGCAGGTCCCTGGAGGGCCCCTTGTGGACGGCGTTGCTGTCTGAGCACACGTTGAAGGCGAAGGCGTCGAAGGCGTTGTGCTCCCAGTTGACACTGTCCATGAAGTAGTCCTTCTGGCCGTAGGCGAGCAGGCTGGGGCTGCAGACGGCTGGCAGGGCGTAGAGGCCGCAGTGGATGCAGTCCACTAGGCTGTGCCCATGCAGACCGCTGTCAATCATCGAAGAGTAGAGGTCGATTCTGAATTGGTCTCGCCAAGTGTCTTCCCATTTCTTGCGCTGAGATTCACATAATCAGAAGGATTAGTAAATCTAGATGGATGAAGTCGAAAGACGGTGGCCGATTCTGAATCGGGCTGGTCTTCCCCAGCAATGCTCGAAAGTTTACAAATCCAAAAGGAATCATAAACCGTGATGGCCGGTGTAGATTGCAGCCAGCGGCAGTGAGTTTGAAAACTGATCGGAGCCAATTTCCAAACTCAAGCAGCGGAGGCAAAGCTTCTGCTGGATAGCTGGCTGCTGCGGACTGGCATAGATTGCAGCAGGCAGCAGTGAGTTCCGAAAACTGATCGGAGCCAATTTTCGAACTCAAGCAGCAGAGGCAAAGCTTCTGCTGGATGGCTGGCTGCTGTTGGCCGGTGAAGATTGCAGCAGGCAGCATTGAGTTTGAAAACTGATCGGAGCCTATTTCCAAACTCGAGCAGCGGAGGCAAAGCGTCGGCTGGAACGCTGAAGATTGTAGTGGGCAGCAGCGAGTTTGAAAACTGACCGAAGCCAATTTTGAAACTCTAGCAGCAGATGCGAAGATTCCGTTGCTGGCTGGTGGCTGCAGGGAATTTCAGAATCCGTTCAAGGATAGTGAAATTGCCGTCGACAATGCTTGCATAGATAACAGGAAAACAACTTTTCAGTTAGTTTTTGATGCTCAAGCAGCGAAGTTGATCTTGTGCCGATGGAGACTGGGGCTGGTAGCGGAGTGCTTTGAAAACTGACAAGAGCCAATTTTTCAAAGTCCAGCTGTGAAGTCGTTTTTGGAGCTGGTTGGCTAGCAGCAGTAGATAATTTTCAAAATCCGTTCAAGGATAATTAAATTCTGTTGACGATGCTTTGAAGATGGCATGAAAAGAAACTTTTCAGTTAATTTTCAATGCCAGGCAGCAAAGTCAAATCTGGTCTCAATCGTCGGCGTAGAACGATTTCACAAAATCCATAAGGATAGAGTGAAATCATTGAAGCGGGCTGGTAGTTGAAGAGGAACTTTTCAGTTCACTTCTGGACCCGTCACAGTGAAGTACGGTGGCACTGACATTGGCTGACATCATCGATGACGTTGGCTGACATAGAGAGTTTTGCAATATCTGCTCAAGGATAGTGTGAAACTCGGAGCTGCAATGTTGCTGGTGAAGATCAGACATTGAAAATAGACTCAAAGTCAATTTTCAATTCCTTGCAGCGTAGTCGCAGATGCCGCCGGATAGGAGTTCTTGAGGCCGTCTCTGGCTGGGTGAAGTCTGGGCACTGCAGGTGATTCTGTCTAGCAGCAAAGCGAAGGCTGGCATTGCAGGCTGGTCTCGATTCGCTGTCCTGTTCCGGTAGATCGGTGACTGGAGCCATTGACTCGAAAGCTGGCTGTTAGAAGGCAGCTCGATCAAAGGCTGGAGTTGTAGAAAGGGCACTGTAGGCGGAAGTTGGGCTGGGCATTGTAGTCGGCTTTGTAGAGGTGGTCGGTCGAGGGTACAGCTTAGCAAACCAATCTCTCTGTACCAAACGCTGTGGTGAATTGCAGCAGTAACGTAGCGAGGATCTCTTTATTCATGGTGCACCGAAGGGAGAAAGTGGGAGGGAACAGGAAGCGGGTTTTGGACAGAATGAACGGCTCTGTCCGCCGCACCAGCTCAAGGTCAACAAAACTGGCTAGGGAAACGCCACACCTGATCATACGGTAGCACCATATCAAACCAGATATGAACCTGGACGTTTTCTTGAGGTTGGTCCAAATGAACATGATGAATATGCCGTGGCTTTATGGTATATTCATGGAATACCAGTTATGGGCCATGCGTGGAAGGACACTGAAGGCAAAATTGTAGCATCCTTTGGCTGGAATGGGCAAGAGCACACAAAATGTTTCTCATTTCAAATACTTCGACACCAAAATCCTAGATCACATGGTTTTGAATATAAATGGATGCCATATGTATCTCTGAAACAGGGAATCAAGACCAATTCTGGATGGAATAAAGTCCACGTGGCAAATATTTCTCCATGCATAGTGTGCTATGCGGTCACCTATTGCGCCATATACTTGTTTAATTAAATTTTGTAACAAAAGAAAAGTATAGCATTGAATTCAAAAAGAAATAAGCAAAGGTAAAGTAAAATTTTGTAGGCATTTGCAATGTGTTCGATTTTGAATTTGATGTACATTTTGGTCCAATTTTATTGCTTCGGGATGCTTAAAATTTTTTTAATATGGTTCAAAAAAACTTGCTATATTTTTTTGCAAAAACTAGAATTACTTACTGAGGTAGTGTTTCTGCCATAAATTGCCGCCTGTTTATGAATGAGCAGATGTGTTTTTAGATGAACCAATATCAATGAAGTGAATCTTGAAATTTTTGCTCAAAATAAATTTCAACGGTATCAGAATAAATCACGATTGTGTTACATCTTGTCTAGATCTTTTTGATGATTGAAAATTCATAACCTTCGCATGCTGTAGCATTTTAGTCTTGTGCATGTATGTATGAGTATCTGGAAATGCTGTCCACAGGCGAATTCTCAACGGATCTTGACAAACTTTTTTTTCCTGAAAGGTGATAATGATTTAGGAAGATCTGGAGGGGTGGAACTGGTCCCGGAGCATTTGAAACATTACTTTTTTGGGTAGAAAGGTTGAAAAATGGGGTATGCTGAGAAATGGCGAATTCTCAACGGATTTCGACAAATTTTTTTTTCCTAAAAGGTAATAATATTTTAAGAAGATCTGGAGGGGTGGAACTGGTCCCGGGGCATTTGAAACATTACTTTTTTGGGTAGATAGGTTGAAAAATGGGGCATGCTGAGAAATACTGATTTCTCAACAGATTTAAACAAACTTTTTTTTCCTCATAGGTAATGAAATTTTAGGAATATCTGGATGGGTGGAACCGGACCCTGAGCATTTGAAACATTACTTTTTTGGGTAGAAAGGTTAAAAAAGGGGATGCTGAGAAATGACGAATTATCAACGGATCTTGACACACTTTTTTCCTGAAAGGTAATGATATTTTAGGGAAGTAAAGGCATGAGCTCCGCGGTCACCTATTGCGCTTTGCGCCATATACTTGGCTTGCTTTTGCTTTTCTTGCTTTTCATTTTTATTGTAACTAAAAGTTTAATTAAACTTTTAGTTGGTTTGCTTTTATAGTATTTAGTAGTATTTTTGCATTTTTGTTTATTAAATATTGTTACCATAAGAGAAGTGACAGCTGACGGTAACCCCAAACTCGCCTTCGGACATCAACAAAGAGACGCCATGGCCAATCGCTCTGTCTTCCGCTGCTCGGACTGCCAGAACATTGGCGATATCCACAACAGGATCAACTGCGCCAAATGCCAATGACACTACTGCCTCCACTGCTCTCGCGGCAACCTGGACCACATCCTGGGACCAGAAGAAGCCGACTTGGCATTGACGATCTGTCAAAAGCTCCTCAACACCAGTCCGGCAACTTACGACTGCCCAGGATGCCACCTAGCGATCGACCCTTCACCAGTCAACATTGTGGAGCAACTGTTTCTCCAAGGCGTGTTCCACCCTAAGAACGTGGCGGCGCTACTCGCGGAGAAAGGAGAAGAGCAAAAAATCGCTACCTTCGCTGTCTGCGATGCCCTCTACCGCAAGACGTGCGCTCTTCTCCAACTCCATGAGAACAGAACACCACCAACCTTCGTCCCCATCACCCACCACCCAGACAACTTCCCGCAGGCCTTCCGCTGCCACACCTGCTTCACCGGACCGCTTCCTCGGAACCAGGCTACGACAACGGAACGGCATCCTCACGATCCAATTCGTGCGCTGCCCATGCAAGACGACCAGAATGAGACAGAGCCACGGACCGATGATGCCACGTCACACGTTTACCTCTATCGCGACGTGATCTGGCTGTCAGAGTGCATAGCCCAAGCTCAAGCACATCTAGACCTCCTAACGCTTGACGACCACTGTCACCCGAGTTTCGAAAAGCTGTGGCTCAAGCTTCTACACCATCGAATAGAGGTCATCAACCTAGCTGACAAAGCAGCCACGGCTCACATCAAACCATCAGCGGCGGCCATGCTAGACCTAGGCTCACCTCTCCCTACTGACAATGGCACACACACAGCACAATCCCGCCACCATCACGCATCCCTCCACCAAGGATCTATGACCATGCCCCCCATGGTGGCCCACCCGGGAACGACGACAGCACGGTACCCCACGAGAGACCCATGCACAACCAGGGCCAAATCCCTGCAACTCCACCCACCTAACGTGATGGCCACGGCCACCCCGGTCAACCTCATCCTCCTAAACCCCGCTTATGCGGAGCCTCAGGAGACCCAACAAGCCCATCGGAACACTGCCCGGTCCGACACCACGCAGACCCTCGCACCCCCCACCATCATCCAAACCGATGGAATACAACAGAACACCAGTGGCGTGCAACACCCGAATCCCCACCGACACCGGCAAGCTCACCACCTTCTCGACCACATTCCGCGCCACCCAGGGGCAAACACCAGCAACTAACGAAGACAGGAGGACGACAACTCCACATGCTTGTCGGCCCAGGACGACCAGAACAGCGGAACGCCCCGGATCAACCGAACCAGACACCGGGGAGAGAAAGAGGAACAGTTGAGGAACACGTATACCATCCAGCACAGGAATCACCGCCCCCCGAACAACCTCCCAGAGGACAGGCGCACCACTACCGTTTCGACGGCAACCCCATGGCTCCGGTCGCTGCCTGGGTACAGACAACCCAACCGCCCCCACCAGCATTCCCTCCACCAGCGCCCCCGGGACCACCAACAGAAGAAGCCCGAGGCAGAGAACAGCTCCATCCCCCCCAGGAGCTAACCCCCTTCCCCCACAACAAGCACCAGTACGACCATCCACGCTAGAAGTGGATCCAAGAGCGGGACATGGAATCCAACACCACCCAGGACCAGGGACAGGGGCAGCCCAGTATCCTCCAGCGCAACCGATGCACTATCAACCGAGGCAGACTCCACGAGGAGGACCACACGGAGGAGGAGAGAGGGGTGACTTCGCCGGACCTCCTCCTCATCACTACATCCCACCCCAACCGGCGCCACAGGACGGAGCACCACAGCGAGCCCAGGAAGATATCAGACTGGCGTACGAGCTCCCCCCTCAACCCCCTCCGGCTCCACCACAGCCACAGCAGTACTACGTCCCCCAGCCACCTCCCTGGCAACCTATGCAAGCTCAGGCCGGCCCCTGGGGTCCGAACCCAGCGATGCAAGGAGTGGAAACAGCGTCGCTGCAGTACTGCCAACAAGTCCTCCACCACCTGCTCCTCCAACAGGAGCGAGAACAACTGAGACAAACACTCCCGCCAATCGAGTACCCTCGATTCAAGGGAGACCCTCTGGATTTCCCCACCTGGAAATCCTCATTTCTCAATCTCATACACCGCCTGACCAACGACCCCCACCAGTGGATCCAAATCCTAGGCCAGTGTCTGGAGGGAGAGCCACTGAAGAAGGTGCAGAGATACCTGGTGGACCCCGGCAACTTCGATGTCATCCTCTCCTTGCTGACTCGAGACTACGAGAACCCCACTCTTCTCATTCAACAGGCCAAAAGAGACATCGAACAACTGCCCTCAGTTTTGGACCACAACCTGGACAGTTTCGTGGATCAGCTGAGGTCCAGCTTCTACTTCCTCCACATCCAATGCCAGCTGCCGGAGGAGAACTACTTCACCTGACGCAACGTATGAGCAAGCTGCCCACCAGCATCTCAACCTGCATTCAAAGCTCCGCTCAATCCGTCTACACGACATCAGCATCAACCACCTCATCCCTCTGCTCGAGGAGAAGCCCACCTGTTGCAATCCAGGAAGGTGATGCGAGGGGGACGACTGAAAGCGACCCACATCACGAGACACTACCCTCGCTAAACCCCACTCCAATGTTCTATCCCCCGTAGAAAGGAGTACACCCCACCATCCACACAGCCTCCCTTCTCTCTCACATAATTCCATCATTCCCCCAAACCCTTTCCCATTACAGTCCTCACGCCCCGCCGGGCCCCTCCCCCCCCCCCCCCCCCGGCTCCCCCCCCCCTCGCCCCCCGCCCAGCTCGTCCCCCGCCACCTCCCTGGCTTGCCCCCCTGGCGCCGTCGACATCCTCAACCCAGCCTCCCCCCTGCCCCGAGAGAACAACTGAGACAAACACTCCCCCATCGTACCCTCGTTCAAGGGAGACCCTCTGATTTCCCCACCTAATCCTCTTTCTCAATCTCATACACCGCCGACCAACGACCCCCACGGATCATCCTAGGCCAGTGTCTGGGGGAGCCCGAGAGTGCAGGATACCTGGCGACCCCGCAACTTCATGTCTCCTCTCCTTCTACTCAACTAGAACCCCACTCTTCTCATTAACGCCAAAACATCAACAACTGCCCTCAGTTTTGGACCACAACCTGGACAGTTTCGTGGATCAGCTGAGGTCCAGCTTCTACTTCCTCCGCGTCCAATGCCAGCTGCCGGAGGAGAAACTACTTCACCTGACGCAAGCGGTGATGAGCAAGCTGCCCACCAGCATCTACAACCGTTGCATTCATAAGCTCCGCTCAATCCGTCTACACGACATCAGCATCAACCACCTCATCCCTCTGCTCGAGGAAGAAGCCCACCTGTTGCAATCCAGGAAGGTGATGCGAGGGGGAAGAACTGAAAGCCGACCCACATCACAAGAACACTACCACTCGACTAAACCCCACTCCAATGTTCTATCCGCCGGCGTAGAAAAGGAAGTGGTTACGCTCGCAACCCCAACACCATCGCCGTACCAAGACCAGGCCTGCGCCTTCTGCTCTGGGGACCACAAACCGATCAATTGCCATCGATTCACCACCGCCAAACAAAGAAAAGACCAAGCGGCTAAATTCCGCCGATGTTACAAGTGCCTCACCAAAGGCCACGACGCGAGCAGCTGCAGATCACAGTACAACTGTCAGTTCTGCTGCCAGCCACACCACCATTCCGCCATCTGCTACGATGCCTTCCCGGATCACCATCGAGAGCATTCCCTTTCCCGACGCCGGAAGGAAGATAGTACCCGACGGACCACCAGCAGAAGCCCACATAACAGGCAATCACGCAGCCCAGCTCGCTACTCGCCTACTCGCAACCGCAGTGGGGAACGGGAAACAGGAAACAGAACGGGACGCCCAAGTTGCTCACCGGCGGCATGCAACTCTTCCCGAACGGGAACTTCATCACCCAACCGCAGATCAGAGCCGAGGAAGTCCAGGAACGACAGTGGTAGTGCAAGTTGGGCAAACGGTCGATCCAGAACGAATAGCAGAGGAGACGAGCAAAGGAATCGATCCTCCGCCTCCCCCCCATCTCAACGACGGCCAGCGACACCACGTCCCAGACCATGGTCCAAGGAAGGAAGTTTCCACCGAGAAGGATCGACCAGGAAGAGGAGCGAGGAGAGAAAGACCGCTAGCATGATGGCCTCCGGAGTAGGACACCCGGATCCAGGACCCATCATGCTCACCTTTCCCGCACAACTCCACTCCGAGAACTGGGAAGCGGCGGCGGACGTGGCGTGCATCCTAGACTCCGGTTCTCAAATGACGGCAGTGTCCAACCGCCTAGTGGAGCTACTAGGACTAAAGACGCTGGACGAGCAGGAGATCAACACGGGAGTCTTTGGCCATAAGGAGCGGCGTCAGATGTGGATGAAGAAAGTGCACCTGAACGTCAGGGCGCCCAGCGGCTTCGAGTTCAGCCTGGAGGCATGGGTCCCGAAGGGAGAAGTCTGCCCACCACTCACCCTCGAGGCTCCCTTCACAGCGAAGGAATGGGATCAAATCCGGAACAAACATCCAGAGCTGCTGAACATGCCACCGCGGAATGAAGAAGACTTGATGGAAGTAGACATACTCTTTGGGCAAGACGTGAACGCATTCGTCCTCACTAACGCTGCACCCGGGAGCAGTCAACTCCGCCCAGGACTAGCCATCTTCCCCAGCCCCTTGGGAAGCTTCCTTGTGGGGAACGTGACATCACCAGTCCAAGTCCGACAAGACACCCATCCGAGACCAACGATCCTGACGAATGGATCCGGAGAGCCAGGAAGTGAGAGTGAGGAGGAACAGTCCAGGGGAAGACACCAATTCAACTGCGTCACAAGGAAGTCCTCTGATTTCCCCCTCACTCGCCGACGACTACGGGAAGTGCTCGAGAGTACCACCGATCCGTTAGCCAGACACCACGGATCGCGAGAACGAATCCAAGCATTGGAGACAGACCTGAAGAGACTTGGCTACTCAGTGGATGGGCAAGTCCAAGAACATCTCCACCGGTTCATTTGGACAGAACTAGTCAAGGCGAAAGAGAAACTGTCGGAGGAAGGAGGACTGGAATCACCGTGGAGAGCGCCACCACTCCGCCCGTGGTGCGAAGGACCGACTCCGCTCTCCTCATCCCTCACCATACCGCCAATGGTACAAGCCCTTCCGCCATCTGAAACCCTACTGTCCAGCACGAGGAAAAGACAAGTTCTAATGCTGGGAGTGAGGGGGCAGAAGGAAGCGGAAGACGGGGGGAAGGCCGACATGAGCAAGGAGATGAAAGCCCTCACCGTCAACGAGAGATCCAGTGTGGATGATGGTGAGGAGAAGACGTTGATGGACGGAGAAAGGAGAGAGGATCGGATGATTACTGTGTTGGAACCACATCTTCGACAGCTCTTGGCTTGCAACGCCATGCGGAGGCCCTGCTGCCTAAAGAACATGGCGGAAGTCATCGGCGGTCGAGAGCCGGGACACTACCTACCCTGTCGACGGAGGAATAAGATCCGTCTCCCATGGTGTAGCGACGATGACGAGGTGACTTCCGGGGCCGTCCTTCCCGTCGGTCACTTCAACATGCCTGTCAACCCCGACTTCCTCATTTCCGATGCCCAAACCCATCAGGTGAGGGTGCTCAAAGGATTCCACTCAGCTGAGGCGATCCGGACAGACCCCAAGGGAACCTACCTGAGAACCATCCTTCACTGCTGTCAACATAGCCCAAGGATGTACTCCGTCCGACTACGATGCATGACCGCCGATATCTGGGATGCACTGCCAGACCGAGTCACGACGGTGCTGCTGTTTGAGGGCTCCGTGGGAACCCTGGAGAAACCGGAGATCAAGACCTTGACCATCGGATTCGTGCCGCCGATGCAAGAAGTGGCTCGACTAGTAGCCGGACTGAGGACACTAAGATTATATGGACTACGGACCTTTTCGGCCGAGAACTGGGCTGCCCTGAGGGGACTCCAGCAACTACGCAGCCTACACCTCGGGGCCTCAGAGGGCGGAAGGTATCGACTGGAAACAGACTGGTGGACGGAACCATTGCCCCAACTCCGAACCCTCAGCTTCAACTGGTTCTCGATGATACGGATGCCCTACCTGAGGAGACTGACGCCCAACCTCCTGACCCTCCGCCTCCCCAGAGTCCACTTCGACCACGCAATGTGGAACAAGGATAGCGGGCCCAGCGAAGTATGGGACAGCCTACCAAGCCAGCTGGAGAGCCTACGCCTGAACACCCGAGGCACATGGGATCTCTCCAGAAACACCACTAAGAAGCTACTGACAGGGACGAGGATACTGCGAGAGTTGAAAAGCCTGCGAGTGGAGGGAGAGTTCGCAGGACTCATCGAACTAGCGCCCAACCTCACCGCGGCGACCACGGAGGGCCTGGAGGACTTACCAGAGACCATTACCAAGCTCCACTACACCGGGGAGTTGGAGGTCCGAGGGAAGGAGCCCTTGGCCACGAGACTAAAGAGGTTCTCGACTCTCACACACCTCTCCTTCCTGAACTTCTCGAGAACCGTCGCTCACTCCCCATATCGTCTCTACGTCCTTCCCCAATTGGAGACGGTCACACACCTTTTGCTGGACAAGTCGGCGTGGGACACCTTTTGCGTGGTCGAGGAGACGGAGGAACTTCCACCGGAGGAGAAGTCCACGCCGGACCTCCACCGGAACTCAAATACCTCAAGCTGGACTGGTCGACTTATCACTATTTAGGACACCCAGACCTCGCACCGGTGACCAGGGGTGACATCGGACGCATTGCCAAGTTCATGAGTCACGTCAAACTCCCATTCATGATCGAGTTCATTGACGACCGCTCCAGGATGATCGAGAGACAAGCTTTTTGCCCCACGCTCTTCAGGGAAGAATTGAAGAGATGGAGACGAAGCAGGTTTCCCAACAAGATCAGCACACTCGAAGTAACCGAGCACTCGTTCATGCCCACACACTGGCGATACGAGTTCAAAGAGATCCCGATGACAGCGGAAGAACAAACAAGGGAGTGGCAGCATGTGAAGAAATGGCAGAGCCGAGCCAGGGCCAAGAGGAGGCGTAAGGCGAAGAAGCAGGAAGAGTGGAAGGATAGATCTCTCCTTCCCCCGATGGGAAGATCATCAAGGGTCGTCCAAGGAAGGGGAAGGATCGCAGCAACAGTGATGCTGCTAACCCTCTGCTTGTTTCCGCCATCCGCAACTGGGCAGACTTCCCGAGCCACCGCCCACGACGCCACCTCCTTCCGTTTGTCTCAAGACGCCATCCAGATGCTCCTCCAAGGAACCAAGCACCGGATGGATCAATCGGAACCACCACCAAAGAACGTGAAGTTCCAGCTCTGTCATTGACACAGCGGAGGAGGTCGGCCCTTCCTTCTTCCCGAGAAGATGAGGGACTGCTCCATCTATGGGAAACTAGCGGAACGTTCCTACCACAACGTGGATCTATGGCTCCCAGCCACGGAAGGACCCAGCACCCCAGCTGCAAAGTGCATCTTGGAACTTACCACCACCACCACACGATGGGACGGCCTCACTTCCTTCCTCAACTGGGGGCTGTCCAATCCCATCGAGAAGCTGAACGTCCCAGCTGATGAATGCAACAGAGCATGGGAGAAACACGTGTTCAGGGGGATGAAGCTAGTGCAGATGGACAAGTCCCTTTGGTCCACCAATCAATCACTGCACTACGAGTGGCACTGCTGTTTCTCCACGTACGTCTATAAAACCATCAACCTCTACGTCCTCGAGGGAACAGTGTATGCCGGACACCAGGCTCTCACCTCGAGCCTCGGTTCTCTGAAGGGATGCCGAATTGAGAAAGAGAGCTGTGTCCAGCCCCAATACACCATCGTCTGGAACGACACCCCGATCCTCACGTACTGCCCCTTCCGCTACTTCGGTGGCTTCATAGGCGACGTGATGGGTTCTCGGGTGCGCATTCCTCAGCTATCCACCACCTTCTCCACTTATCCACCCGAGGACCACTTTCCCTACACTGCAGAGTCGATGGACTGTCTCCCCAAAGGAACTCTTCTCTCTCACGAAGGAGGGGCCCTGCGCATCAACAACACTAGAAGGAATGACGGCACCAAAGGTGTAGGGAGCGCCTCGTCTCCGAGGCGAAGGAAGAAGAGAGCGGAGAGTGAGACACCCCTTGCTACTCGGTTCAGGACGGGAAACCTTTACTCACTTCCCTCCACTACCACGAAACCTCACTGGGACTTTGACAAGGGCACCAGGAAAGAAGCCATTCACGAGACCCTCCTCAACATAGAGAGCTGGGTCCAGCATCACGATCCGGTGGAAGCCAAGCTCCATTACATCGTGGATGAGCTAGTGGATATGATGGAGTGGGTAGAGCTGAGTGATGAACATCGTATGTGCATGCTGGAGGAACATCAATATCAAGTTCTGAAGCAGATGGTCAGGATGAGCCCTACCAATGGCGTCCGCGCACTCACCGGCCGCCTGGACATCTCGGCAGAAGTGCGAGGATTGGCTATCTACATCTCTCAGTGTCGGGAGGCCGAGGTAGAAGTGATCTACCCAAACCACCAGCTCCCGGGAGAAGAGAAATGTTATCTCTTCCTACCAGTATGCTTAAGGACCGGAGAGATCCTCTTCCTGCCGGACGGAGTGGGCACGGACTTGACTCATCATAGCCCACTGGCGGACTGTCACCACGTCCACCCGTTTCAGTTTGTGGATCCAGTCTCGGCCGCCGAAACTGCCGCCTTCTTCAAGAACTTCACACATGGCTCGTTTGCTACGCTCCTGCAAGCACCCGCCATACACCATCTACAGCCTAACATCACTTATGACACGCCCGTCCTCTTCAACTCGCGACTGATGCCTCCGTTTGCAGCCCTCGTCGCTTATTCATCAAGTCTGCCCGTCCTGGAAAGGAAACTCAACGGACTGACGAACTACACGAGCCACTTCTTGCTTGATCCTAGCGGCGTAGTTCAAGGGATTGAGGCCTACGGCCATGCGATGGGAGGCATAGTTGGAACTCTGTCTGAAGGAGCGCAAGGACTGGCGAAGACTTCCTGGTCAGGCATCAACAACCTAGGCTCCTCCATCATCAAGCCGATCATCACGGTCGTCGGGGTCGTTCTCGCCATCTTGGCTGTCATTGCGGCGGGGGTTCTTCTCTTCTGGGCCTCTCAGTATACCTCCTGTGGAACCAACACCCGGAGGAAAGCCAGAGAATGGAAGGAACGTCTACAAGGATGGGACCTATCCAGCTACCTTCCCCAGTGGCTCCCGACCGGTGGTGCGACTACACTGGAAAATCCAGAAACCCAGTTTCTTCCGGTGGAAGTACCATTGTCTCGTGCCTCCTCCGTGATGGACCTCGTCCGGATGGACCCCCGGGGAGTGGAAGCTGCATTCCATCGTGCAAGCTCGTGGAGTCGAAGTCCGAGCATGCATCGGTCATGCAGCCTTTCGCGGGAAATCAATTGGGTGGGACGTCAAAGCCTGGCTGGCTCATGCGCGCGACTCGACCGCACTCCATCAATGAGTTCAGTTCCCGGTCAACGCTAGCGCGGTCTCACTCTACTACGCTGGCTCCGATACCGATGCTACACTGGCCTTGATGACCTTCCCTCCCCTAGTAGTTTGCTTGTAGCTTAGAATCCAAGGTCCCATTCCTCCGCCCGCCTAGATGACTGGTGTGATTCCCTTCCACCTCTTCCTGGCCGCCCGCAGGTGCGCTGTGACGTTTCCCTAGCCAGTTTCGTTGACCTTGAGCTGGTGCAGCAGGCCGAGCCATGCCTGCATTCATTCTGTCCTTAACCTGCTCCCGATTCCCCCCACTTTTCCTCTTCGGCGCAACATGAATAAAGAGATCCTTGCTACGCTACTGCTGTAATTCACCACAATATACTTGTTTAATTAAATTTTGTAACAAAAGAAAAGTATAGCATTGAATTCAAAAAGAAATAAGCAAAGGTAAAGTAAAATTTTGTAGACATTTTGCAATGTGTTCGATTTTGAATTTGATGTACATTTTGGTCCAATTTTATTGCTTCGGGATGCTTAAAATTTTTTTAATATGGTTCAAAAAAACTTGCTATATTTTTTGCAAAAACTAGAATTACTTACTGAGGTACTGTTTCTGCCATAAATTGCCGCCTGTTTATGAATGAGCAGATGTGTCTCTCCCAGCCCCGAGCCCCCCCGCCACCCTCTCAACCCCCTCCCCGCCGCCCCACACCGCCAGACTCCCCGAGCGGGGAGGGGAGGGGGGGGGCGCCCCCCCGTCCGTCGGCCCTCAGCCTGAAGCCGGGTCGACAGCGGCAGAGGAAGGAGCCCACGCTGTTCACGCAGTCCTGCTCGCAGCCCCCGTTCGAACGCTCGCACTCATCCTCGTCTGTAAGCTCCCTCCCATTTCTTCGGATATGCCATTATTTGTTTGTTAAAACTTAGTTCGCCTTTACATACAGCTTTAACCTTCTTTTAAATTAATTTCCCCGATATTATTGAGTTTTCTTAACAATGAAAACAACGCCCTCCATTTGCGAAACAAACTGAGCCCTGAGAAAGTAGCTGAAAAATATTTTGTCTCCTGTTTGACTATGTTGAGATGTTGGCTTCAAAGATTCGTGGCTTTGAGATATTTGATGGTGGACCAGTGCAAGTTTGCCGATCGAAGGCGAGTTTAAAGCCGGGGAGCACTGGTACAGTGCAGCTCTGTTGTGGTTCACGCAGTGGTGCTGACATCCTCCCTTATTCTCCGCGCATGGATCCTTTGCTGCAAATACTGCTTTTCTTCTTCATCCAAGTCCTTTTTATCGTGCCATGTAAGAATAGCCAGGTCCCTCTAATCTGTAAGGAACACTCTGGCCATTTCTGAACAAATGTCCACCTAACAAGTTGCCTTCATTATGACCTCATTAATAAGGGGTGTATATAATAAAAGGAAACATCATAGATTTAAGCAATTAATAATTCTGGTAAAATCGTTTAAATATCATAAATGTTCTTCATTTTACCTACATTTAGCCCATTTAGCAATACGTAACTGAACGAAGTAGGTTACAGATAACGTATTGCGGTGGGTTTGCCCTAGGTTGGCCATTGACAGTGCTGTCTGTGGAGACGGCTAGCATCTTGGTGTCAGTGATGGTGCCGGTGTCTGGGCATGGTGTCTCTAGAAGAATGCAAGCTTCGCGGTAGAGGACGTCGGACATGGCCAGGAACTGTGCATATCCTTTGCCATTCACATTGTGGAAGTGAAGGTTGGCCAAGTTCTCCGGATGGAAGGTTCCCTGGGCCACAAGCTGTTCCACGATGGAACATCACGAATTGTTGCTGGCGTGAGTGCAGTTTGGACAGTGATAGGTCACTAAGCTGTCCTCCAACAGTTGTTGACAGACTATCACTAGCAGTCCAGCGTCCGTCGGTCCCAGGATTGGTCCCAGTTCCTCTTGAACGCAGGCCAGGCATCGGTGTTGTCGACAGTTGTTGCAGCTGAATTTGTCATCCGGAGCAATGATTCGCAGCACCGGTCGCACAGGGAAACAGCTTGGAGCTGTCTCCAGTTGAAGTGTAGCCTTCGATAGTGGCATTGGCGTGCCAGTCGGCAGGGATCGTTCAGGGAAAGTCGGTCTAGCTGATTTTCTATCAAGGCAATTACTAGCAGCATGTGGTCCATGTTGGTGTAGTCTCGGTGGAGAGGAGGCGGTGGGTTTGCCCTAGGTTGGCTGTTGACAGTGCTGTCCGTGGTGATGGCTAGCATCTTGGTGTCAGTGATGGTGCTGGTGTCTGGGCATGGTGTCTCTAGAAGAATGCAAGCTTCGCAGTAGAGGATGTCGGACATGGCCAGGAACTGTGCATATCCTTCGCCGTTCACGTTGTGGAAGTGAAGGTTGGCCAAGTTCTCCGGATGGAAGGCTCCCTGGGCCACGAGCTGTTCCACGATGGAACACCACGAAGTGTTGCTGGTGTGAGTGCAGTTTGGACAGTGATAGGTCACTGAGCCATCCTCCAACAGTCGTTGACAGACTATCACTAGCAGTCCAGCATCCGTCGGTCCCAGGATTGGTCCCAGTTCCTCTTGAATGCAGGCCAGGCATCAGTGTCGTCGACAGTTGTTGCAGCTGACTTTGTCATCCGGAGCAATGCCTTTGCAGCACCGGTCACACAGGGAAACAGCAAAGGGCAGGACAGTGGACATGATGTCATTCCGCGTCTCCATGGTCTGGTGTGCATGGGTGCAGTGGCTTTCAAGCCCGTGCTTAGTATCCAGCTACAATCAGTCTCTACCTTAGTTTGCCTTGTCAACTTGGAGGTTGCAAGGCGCGTTTGGTTCTGTGAGGAGGCTCCATTGTGGATAGAATTGAGACTGCGGGTGCACCGGCGGTAGTAGAAACAGTGTGCAGGAGGAAGGCTTAGTCGTTCGTCGCACTAGCCGGATGGTGTTTCTTTAGTATGGACCTCTCTGGTCAGCTAATAGGTGATGGTGAGACGTATATACTGTCTCCTCCCATTCGACTCTCTCTCTCTTGATCTTCACTCTAGTGTTCTCGGTTGATTAGTGAAGATATATGCGAATTTCATGGAAAAGCTATGTCTATATGTTTGTTGTTGAGGGCAACGTGGGTTTTTGATGAAAACGTTGGAGGAATTGGTCCTGAAAAAATGATGGTTTTTTAGCGGGCGTCCCTGTAGTATACTAGGTCAGTCCCCTTGCTAAGTCAATATAGAGGACCCAAAGCTGTAAATATTTTAAAGCCGTGTACTATGACCAAAAAATGTAGCTTCTTCCTGAGAAGCTTAAGATGGCTAGGTTTGAAAGAGATCAACCATAAAAAGTTTTTTCAGGAGTACGATATGAAAGGAAGGTAACAGCTGCTGTGAGAAATAAAGAATGTTAATGCAGTCCATTCTAGTGAAAGAGATTTTATGCGAACACAAAGTGCTTTTCTGGCTACTGCCTAAGCACCACACCTCTCCGGCTACTGCCTAGGCGTGTTCTCTGGTCAACGAGTTTCTAAGTTGGTCAAGATAAAAGATTGTTACTTCACAATTTTTTCCAATGGGCAATAGTACATCAGCAGTATCGTAGTCAAAGTGTGCAAGCACAATGTGCTTATCTGGCTACAGCCTAAGCGCCCTACTTTACCGGATACTGCCTAGGTATGTTCGCTGTGATGTTTCCCAAGCCAGTTTCGTTGACCTTGAACGTCGATGAGGTAGGGAGGCCGGGATCAGTTTGCTCTTTTAGTGGCTGGAGATGCCCCAACCTGTTCCGCTCTCCTAACCCTTTCGGTGAAGATGAAAGAGAATCTCGCTACATTACTGCTGCATATCACCACAGCGTTTGGTAGATCAGAGAGCTGATTAGCTTATCTGTACCTTCGACCGACCACCACTACAATGCTACTACAACGCCCAGCACCACTTCCGCCAACTTCCGCTTCCGCAACAACTTCCAGCCTTTGACTTCGCCACCTTTCATCAGCAGCGATCGAGTCAAAAGCCCCAGTCACCGATCCAAAGAGACCGGACAGCGAATCGAGCCCAGCCTGCAATGCCGGACTTTGCTTCGCTGCCAGACAGGACACCCTGCAGCTCCAGAACTTCACTCAGCCAGAGTCGGACTCGTGAACTTCTAGACGGCAGCAACTGCGACTACGCTGCATGGAATTGAAATTGACTTTTGAGTCTCTTTTCAATGTCCATTCTCCGACAGCAACATCGCAACGCCGAGTTTCGAGCCATCGCATCATCTTTGGACAACTGCCAGCAAAACTCTGACGTCACATGGCACACTTGCTACCGTAACCTGCTGCGACACAGGGTCTTGAAGCGAACTGAAAAGTTCTCTTCAAAGAGCAACTCCCTTCAAAGATTTCATTCTATCCTGGAGGATTTTATGAAATCATTCAACGCCGATGATCGAGATGAGATTCGACTTTGCTGCCAGGCATTGAAAATTAACTGAAAAGTTTCCTTTCATGCTGACGTCATCAGTGTTGTCTACAGAATTTCATCATCCTGAAATGGATTTTGAATATTCTCTTCGGCTGCCAGCTACCAGCTTCGATCCGTCTTCGCTGCTGGACCTTGAAATTGACCACTGTCCAATTTCAAAGATCTTCGCTGCCAGCTCCAGTCTACGTCGGCTAGGACGCGACTTCGCTACTCGGGCATCGAAAACTAACTGCAAAGTTGTTTTCATGCCTGCCTGCATGTTTGAAACATCAAGATTTTGGCTTTTAACTATAAATCGAGAAATACTAATTATTTCAAAAATTCCTTTTGCCAGCTTTAAGATATTACTTTCACGGACGTAGATACCAAAAATCAGCTAATTTTATTGAAAAACCATGGACTTATGCTTGTTCAAATTTTTGAAACATCAATATTTTGGGTTTTTGACTATAAATCTATAAATAATAAATATTTCAAAATTTCCTCTTGCCAGCTTCAAGATATTACTTTGACGGACGTATCTGCCAAAAATCAACAAAATTCATTGAAAAACCAGTGATTTACGATTTTTCGCATTTTGAAACATCAAAAAATTGAGTTTTGGGTGAAAATCGAAGAATTTCGCCAAGCCCTAACAATGGTGCCAAGGCATCACCAAGACGGACTTTCCTGCAAAATTTCAGCTAATTTCATGGAAAAACCAGTGATTTACGATTTTTAGTGTTTTGAAACATCAAAAAATTGAGTTTTGGGCGAAATTCAAAAAATTACGCCAAGCACCAAAAATGGTCCCGAGGCACCGCCTAGGCGGACCTTCATGCAAAAAATCAGCCAATTTCGTTGAAAAACCGCGGAGTACGGGCCTGGGACACACACACATATATATATATATATATATGCGGACAGACGGACACAAAAATGGGGTAACTGCTTAAGCTGGCCTTGGCCGCCCGCCGCTTCGGCCGCGCAAAAATAAAATGGACACAAAATACCCCAGTTACATGAAGAAGAGCTGCTTGAATGAAAATTCTTAATGAAAATTATGTGACTTTCCTAGGCGTCTTATTCCAGCAAATACAAGGGGTACCATGGGTCTACCCTCAGCTCCAAAAATGATCGAACTCTGCATGTCATATGCTGAATTTGCTTACCTTACCCATACGGACAATAGTGCCATTGCTCAACAGATCAATGCTCTAAGATGCAGATATGTTTATGACTTCTGTTGCCTTGCAGCCTACAACGTCACAGACGTCCTAATAAACGTTCACTTCCAGCGCCACTAAATTAGACTTCTTAGACGTTGCTCTTGAAGTCCTTGGGAACAAAATCTCAACAAAGGTTTATAATAAGTCAGATGACTTCAACGTTGAAGTAATTAGGTACAACCACCCAGACAGCAACAGTCACTCCTGTGTCGGGTACAATACATACTATGGGGAGGTCTATAGATACTGTCGCATTTGTAACAATAAACCAGACCTGGAGTACCGAATCAGAAACATAACAGAAGACATGATTCGCAAGGAAGGGTACCCTAATCGGATTATGACCACCCTGAGAAAGTTCATATACAAAAATGGAGATTTACTTGCTATGCGACAGTACGTCGAAAAGGATGAACAAGTTGACCTGATGTCCAAAGCTTCTCTTAACAAAAGCGTCTTGTCATTTTCAAAACCGCGCAAAAAGCGAAGTCACACCCACTGTAGAAGAGGAGATATGGTAAATTCAGAGCACACAGAAAGCGGCAGCCAGCCTCAGACATGAAATAGACTGAAATTCCCGCCCCCGAAGATCCTGATGTCTGTGTCCTTATCCTTTACTGCCTTAACCACACCCTCTGAAGACTCTGCGTCACCTGCAACTTGGCCCGCGCGCGATGCCCGGCAAGAACGGCAAAGGACAGACCCAGAAGCGACCCTTGGACAAGGACCAGAAATCGAGCAAGGATGCCAACGGCTCTGGAGCCAAGGCCAGCCATTCTACTCATTTTTCAACCATCACTGCTACCAGAAAAACACATCATGATAGTATGCGATTTAACATCTTTTTTAAATTAGAAAAAATCGACAAGAATATGCAACAGACGTGTAGCCACGTCTGGGTTGGGATTGGGAGTCACTGACAAGCCGGTCCAATCCTAGCTCTTCATAATACATTACTATAACATGACACATATTATTTAAAATTTTTTATCTTATTTTAACATATGGAAAATGAAAATATACAAAGATTACATAACTATTATAAAAAGCGTTATTATGAATCATGAGCAGCATACATAGTTTTGCAGTTAAGTCATTCTGTTGTTTAGTTGTGGTTGGGCTTGTAGGTTTGCATGACGTTCCTGCCATTCTGTTAAGAGAGCATTCCTTTCACCAAATGTGGTATTATCTGGAAGGTTTAACCTCTCAAGCCATTGAGCTTGCATTTCTGCTATAGGACCAGTTTCAGGTAAAAATCGTCCACGACTGTCCCTTCGCCTTCTTCGAGCATTTATCTGGCGCTTTGATAGTTTACCGTTTGGGCCTCGTGGTTCAAATGGGTTACGCCTTGGTTGACGATAATATAAAGCTAATGGGAGCATGTCTGCTTGACCATTAAATTGATTGTTATTGTTTACCGGTTCCATATTTTTATGATTTATGACATTACAATTCCAACAACTTTAATAGTGTAATATATTTTTAACAAGACTAAAATGCTACAGCATGAAAAGCTTATGAACTTTCAATCATCAAAAGGATATTTTCATTTGAATATCGAAACCATTTGACCACATATTTTAACAGGTCCTTTTCTTGGTATTTATATGTCCAAAAGTCCACTGCTCATTCATAAGCAGGTGGCATTTTATGGCAGATGCTTAAGTTATTACTTCAGGGTTTGCTCAAAGAATGACTTATTGTTTCAATTTGTTTCTCAAGCCTCGAATTTACATTTTAATTTAAGTTTCATAAGCTTTGATTTCGAGCAACGAACCTGGAGTAGAACTGGTGTAATGAATTAAATTCCAAAATTGAAGAACAATTCTTATTAAAATCAAAATTGATTTTACTACAATTACTTGCAAAATTTAACTCAATAGCGCTTTTCCATTTTAATTCATCTCATTTTTTTAAAATTCAGTTCCCGTTCAGTTAAACTATTATTTGATTAATTTTTGCGCGGCCGCAGGCCGCCTGCCGCGGAGGGCAGGGCAGTCAGAGCTCCGGAGGCCGGAGGGCATGGGTGCAAAGGCCCCGGAGCGTAGCCTAGCATGCGAAGCATGCCAGGCGAAGCGTAGGGGCCGTAGCACCCGTGTCTGGAGGAGCTCTGGCGCCCTGCCTGAAGCGGCGGGCGGCCAAGGCCAGCTTAAGCAATTACCCCATTTTTGCGTCCGTCTGTCCGCATATCTTCTATAATACGCGTGATACCATTTTCGGAGGGTGCCTCGGGCAGAATGGTTTCTAAGTGTATCCAAGCATAAGATAGCATTTTGGATAGATCTCAGATAGTTTGGCAAAATAGAATTTCTCGTCCTCGCGGTTTTTCCTTAATAATGAATTATGAGTGAAAACGTTTCGATTTTTGACATTTTTGGGTCTTTTTCAACTTTACTTTGCTCTAGCTCAAGCAATTTTCAACTTTTCTTGATGAATTATTTTTTAAATTCAAGGCAAAACAATTCTGTTTTGAATTGTATCTTTACTTTGTGTAACTTTTTACAATTATTTAAATGAAAAATCCAAATGAGTAAAATCAATTTTTACGAATTTGGCTCTACTTGGTGACCTGATATTTTATGGCATTTATATAAGCAAGGCATTGCTCAGTGCCTGCATCCATTGCTTCTGGTGATTAGATTAGACTGGGATCATCATCTTCTAGACTGAATCAAACTTAGATTTGATTGTGGTTCACTGAATTGTGATTTGATTGTTCCGTGAACAGAAGCAATAATAGCCTGCCAATGCTGGTCAGTGCAAATTAGTTCATATATTTTGAATGAGCTCTGGAATTGGTGTTAAACTGGCTGAGAAGCTTAGTGGAAATGAGTATGCAGTTTGTTGCTGGTTCAATGGTGTAATTCATAATTGGGGACCATGGCCACCACCAAAAGCTGGCCGCGCGAAGCGCGGCCACTGACCCATATTACTAGTATCTTATATAATACGCGTGATGCCATTTTGGGAGGGGTCTCGGCGCCACCTGAATTTTTTATGTATCCTGGCATATGATAGCTCTATGCATCAGTCGTGACAAATTATTCAATATTTTTTGGGGTTATCCATGCACAGATAATGTTAAATATATGAAATAATCGAAAACGTTCGCATTTTTGCCATTTTTGGCCATTTTTCAACTTTGAAACTTTATTGCTCATCCAGTTTTCAACATTTTCTGTCGGACTTTTTTTTAAATTCAAGCCTCATCAATTCTGTATCAAACCCCATCCTGACTTTGTCAACATTTAATCAAAAATCGCACAAAAAACAAAGTCAAATGAAGTGCATTTTTTAGTTTTTTGGCCTACTCAATTGGCTGATGTAGAATGAATGTTATAAATAAAAAATTTTGAACCAAGCTGATGCAGCACTTATGCGGCATAACTGTGTCATAACAGTGCAATGAGAAAGCATCTGCATCAATTGAATTGCATCAATGCAAATTAATTTGAATTGACTTTCTTATGTCTGTATTGTATTTGTTAGACTGGTTTCTTAATGTTTTTTCATGCTTGTTATTTTTATGAAATGGATTAACGACTGCTTCAATATATTTTTTCAGTTTATGAAGTTTAATCATGGAATTTTATCTCACAAAAGAAATGCAACTGATCGAAAAGTGGCCGCACGAAGTGCGGCCACGGACCAAAATGACTAGTATATATATATATATATATATATATATATATATATATATATATATATTTTTGCATGAAGGTCCGACTGGGTGGTTTCTCCAGGCCATGTTTTGGGCTTGACGTAATTTTGCGTTTTTTGCCCAAAACCCAAATTTTTGATGTTTCAAAGCACCAAAAATCATAAATCGCTGGGTTTTCAATGAAATCAGCTGATTTTTGGCAGGTACGTCCGTCGTGGTGATTTCTTGAAGCTGGCAAAAGGAAATTCCGAAATATTCATTATTTACTGATTTATGACCAAAAACCTAAAATCTTGATGTTTCAAAAATTTGAACATCCATAAATCCATGGGTTTTCAATGAAATCAGTTGAATTTTGGCATGTACGTCTGCCATGGTGATATCTTGAAGTTGAGAACAGGGCTTTTTGAAAAATTTATTATTTCTTGATTTATAGTTATAAACCCAAAATCTTGATGTTTCAAAAATCCGAACATCCAAAAATCCTTGGTTTTTCAATAAAATCAGCTTAATTTTGGCAGGTACGTTTGTTGAGGCGGTATCTTGAAGCTGTTAAATAGAACTTACAAAGAATATTTATTATATTTTGATGTATGGCCCCAAAAAACTTAAATCTTGATATTGCAAGAATTCGACCAGCAAACTCAGCAAAATTTAGCAACGTAGCTTGAGCTTATTACTTGGAAAAAGGCCGCGCATCTTGGCGACAGCCGAGAATACCTTGTTATTGTATGTAGTTGTAGTTTTTTTTTGTAGTTGTAGTATGTAGTTTTTTATCCTATTTGTGCCAAAATTGCCGCCTACTTATGAATGAGCAGTGGAGTTTTGGACATATGAATACCAAAGAAAATGATCTGTTACAATTTTTGCTCAAATGGTTTCGATATTCAAATCAAAATAAATCACAATTGTATTACAGCTTGTCTATATCTCTTTGATGATTGAAAGTTCATAAGCTGTTCATGCTGTAGCATTTTAGTCTTGTCAAGATCTGGGTCATGTGGGAAACATTTTATTTTTACCACATGAACAGTCTAAGAGTTCGCCACATGAACAAGACTTTAAGACAGTTTTGTTTGAAATTTTGAGTAACACATTTACTTGCCACAATGTGTACAAGAGAAAGAGGTTGCCACATGGACAAGGCTTCTCCTATGCTGAGTCCTTTTGAAAGTTCAATAATTTTGCCACCTTCAATCAATTGGATTTAATGCAAGCTACAACAATTCATTCATAACTCTCTAAGAATCCAAAAAGATTGCCAATCTATTGAATGCAATCTAACCTGCACATCAGTTTAGATAAAACTGCGCAGGTTGGCTGCATTGAAGCATTACTAAAATGGGTAGACGACAACATCGACCAATATGTCATTCTCGAACGTGAATTGATTGAGAAATTTTTCCAAAAAACATATGCCAAAAAAAACACCGTTGGAAAGCTGTAACAATTTGCTATACCACTAATCTTAGATTTCTGAAATTCGCTTTCGTTCTAAACAAGCCATCTCATTCACATCAGAATGCTGACACACAACGGGTCGGAGATAACATATATTGGTCAAAAAAGATTCATGGTTCAAAAAAAGAAGCAAAAGCAGTTGATGAAGCAAGCAAAATCCTGCCATTGAGACTATGTACACAAACTGGATACTGAATCTATTAAATGCTTAGGCTTAGGCTTAAGATTTGGAGTAGTTCCCTTTTGTTTAGTTTTTTTAAGGA
>JASANA010008429.1:0-11982 GCA_030248095.1 Ptycholaimellus sp. GST1_10
TGAACGGCGCGCAGTTTTAGCAACCGCGAGAGCGAAGAGGAGAAGCGTTACTGGAAAGATCAGCAATGATTTTGGACTTGGACGCCACTGCACCTTCATCGCCGTACCGGCGGGGTGTGGCTGCTTCCACCGTCTTCCAGAAGCCGTAGACCGGCGGATCATCAGGTTCACATTCGCCAACCACTGCCTCGGCTCTGGATACCGCAGCGCGCGGGGATGCAGACGACGATGATTTTCGTTGTAGACCACAGGCGCAGAAAAGATAAACAAGGTTAATGAAAGAAAGCTAAAACGTACTCTGCAGGTGTGCGGGTTGCTGTCCCGGGCTACCAGGGCCCGTTGGAGGCAGCTGCCGCAAGGCGTGGGACGAAGACCAAGATCAAACACCTCCCACTCCAACCCCCTCCGTCTGCCCCTCCTCGCCCTACCCTCCCAGCTCCCTCCCGCCGTCAGGTAGCCTCAGCCCCTCCTCAACCCGCCACCCGACACGCAGCTGGGATTTCAAATGTCAACCAGCGGCGCCCCTGGGCGTACTCTCGCTGGTGAGATGATGTGGGCCTCCGGATAGGCCTGGGCTCCCGCCCCGCCCTCCGCAACAGCAGTATTAGAAGGCGGATAAAGATGAGACAGAGCGTCTGGCCCAAGGAAGAGTTTCCACCTTACATTTGTTTTCTTCCAAAAGTTCACTAAAAGCACTTGAGAAAGCTGCGCGGAGAAGGGCGGCTGCAGAAAAACTGGAAAACCAAGGTTTGCTGTCCATCGCCCGCAATTACCCAATCACTGTCCCAAACTACAGAAGGCCCAAGCAGCAGCGAAAGAGGCAGAGAAAGAGGCCAGGAAGCAGAAGGATCTTGGCCAGTGTCAGAAGTTCGTCCCCCGAACTCTCAGTCTCACGCCTCCTGCTGCATCGATGGCCCAACCTCGCCGACATCCTCAAGTCTTTCACTTGGCAAATCTGTGGTGTAAGAAAAGGCAGAGCACTGAATGGAATTCCAGTCAACGCTTTGACGCAAACAACCTGGTCGACTGGGACAGAACAAGGGCACAGGAGGAGGACTGCGTCTGCTATCGCAAGAGCCTGCTCGCTGACGACGCTGCCTCAGAAGTTTTCCAGCTCTCCGACCAAGCCCTCTTTGTTCAATTATTCCCTTTCTCTCTTCAGTCTTCATGAAAAGCCAATAATAGGTGCTGCACGGCGAGTCTCCCTGGGCCTTCACAAGCGCCCCGGAGCAGTGCTGGAGCTTGTGAGGGCGGAGAAAGCTGCTATGAGGCTCAACAAACTCACCGTCGTCTTGGCTGACCTTCAGATTCGTCTCCATCAAAAGGAACAGCGGATGCCGCCTCTGGACAAGGTCTTGCAATGTGTTGATCCAGTGTGGAGCGAAAGGAGAGGAGAGACGAGGTTGCAGCTGGTGGAAGTGAGGGTTGGTGTCAGTCGGAGGCCGGTGTGTGCTGGAGGGTCGGCGGAGGGCGCCGGGGAGTTGGCGGAGCTCATCCGCCGGCTTCCAGCAAGGCCGTCGCCGAGGGAGCCGATTGCCCGAGCGCGCAAGGCTTCTCAGTCCCTTTTTACTCTCCCATCTATAGCCACGTCCCACAAACAAGCAAACCTCCATCCCGGGGTTCACATCAGCCGACAGAACATGCTGAAAGGCGACAAGGTGCAGGACGCCTCAGGAGACATCTAAAATCCGCGCTAAGTTCATCAAGGTTGGCCCTTAAGTTGAGAAAAGGAGGGGATGAGGAGATTACCGTCTGACAGATGCTGACGGAGATCCCGGGGGTGACGGAGGCGACGGCCGACGCGGTGGCCGAGCGCTTCCAAGGCAGTCTGCGCGGTCTTCTCGCCTCCGTCGCCCGAGGCGAGGCCCGCCAGCAACTGGCTGAGCTCCGCATCAGACGCGGCGACACCGAGCCCAGGCTCCCACTCATTCTCCCCAACACTGGAAATTCATCATTGCTGGTTTTTCAGGTCGGGCCAGCCTTAGCCCAACCGCATCGTGGCCTTCTATTCACCGGACGCTGACCTCGATGCTCGATTCTCCAAGGAGCTTTTCCTGGCTGCCGGCTGTCCAGATGAATTGCTGCAGCTTTATTATGTTGGCTTTTCCAGTGCGGGCTTTCACGGCGACCGCACTTTCGTTTCTGTTTGCTACCTTCCAAGTGACCTCGACAAGAGAATAGAGCTGTCTGCTGATCGAATGGCCAGAAATAGGAAGCAAGCTGATCAGCCTGGGAGTCTGGGGTGGTGAGGGGATAGAAAAAGAGCAAGATAATGTGTCCGAGGGGTGGAGACAATGGATTCGCTCAGGAGCAATATCAAATGCGGCGAAAGCATCCGGGAAATGTCCTCAGCACAAAAAGGCCCACGCCTTTTCCGCATTCTATACATCCAACTTTCACTGTTGACTTGTCGCCTTCTTCGTCCCTCAATTTGTCTCCATTTCCGGGCCTTTGCCAGGAGCTCAGGAGCGATGAATTGCTGTTAGTGCACTTTGAGCCAAAGCATGAAAAGTGGCAGGCTCTGCCACTGAAAGGAGAAATGTGAAAATGGCAGCCACCAATTTCGTATTAGCAGAACATCTACAATCCGGATGCAATAATTCGTTAGTTGGCTTAGCATAAAGCTTCTCTGATAATTAACACTAGGACCCTGATCGCGCATTCATGTCTTTTCTCATGCTTCCAGTCATTTGCCAGTCATTCTCCTTCCTTTCTGGTCCTTCCAGATCACTTCTGTCTAAGGACTTTGGCCAGAAAGCTGAGGAGGTGGCGTGGAATTGGAGTGGAGGAATTGAGGATGTGGAAAGCGGGTTTGACGATGCTGTGTCTCCTGGCACTCAGCGAGGCCGTCAACTGGGCACTGCTGGAGCGAGATGATTGGCTTCCTGCCGCTTTTCACGTTATCCATCTTCTTCTTATCACCACAATCCCCCTTCACCATGGCAGAGGGGCGAGCAGAATGAATGTTGGCAGGTAGGGTTGAAAGGAGAGATTGTTGCCATCAGCCCAAATGCTGATGTGAGAATGTAAGGTTTAAGAAAAGAGGGGGCGTCGGGAAGCGAGGAGGAGACGGCCAGCATTCTGAGCAGACGTCTGCAGGCCCTGGAGGCTGAGGAGGGGCGGAGAGGTGGAAGAAGCCAGTTCCGAAGACTCCAGTCACCTGCCTCAACGAAGGCACCGTTTTGGCCCCTGGCAAGCATGCAAGCACGGCCGTATTGGCCCCTAGCAAGCAGGCACTGGGCTATATGATTCGAAATCGCCAAACCAAATTGTAAATTAGGAGGCTGCATTGTATTTTGGCAATTACACACAATACTCCTAAAAGAGCACAACTGGCAAAAACCACTCAAGATCAAACACAAAATAACCAGGTAATTTATGTTTGCGTTCAACAAAAAATTTTTTAAGAAGACGACTAAGAAGAAAGGGTTTGTGAATCGCGACGTTTTTTAAGCAACGTTTTCTGTGGCTGTGGTTTAGGCGGGGCTTTGACTGGAAGTGGCATGTTTGTTTCTACCACCTCAAGTTAATGTGTCTCTTCACTGCCATTTTTTGCCAAACTGAAAACAATCTAATGAGAAAGAAAGAAACTAACATCAATAAGTTGATTGATCTTTTCCTCATCCAGACGTTCTTCGGACTCTTCAACTATGAGCTGAATTTCCACCTGCATGTACAACCTTGCACCTTTCATGGTCATGCAAAAGCAGGAAAAGAATGGACGGGAGTAGTGGGGCGAGTGTTGAGGATCTGTAGGATCTCAGCCTGGGTGAGTCCGATGCTCTTGCAGTGCTCCAGCAGCAGCTTCATTTGCTCCGGCCCCGGACTACAGGTTTGCAAGCCTTCTAGGTACCTCAGAATTCACACCTACATATTCACGCTCGCGATTCAGAGGGAGGCAGGAACTTGGTGCTCTGGTAGAGCAGCGTAATGAGGGCCTTGTTCTTGGACTGGGCTTGTTTCTCCCGCTTCTTCGTCTCCCGCGCCACCTCCAGCACCTCTGCATTCGTCAGCAGAGACGATGAGGCCTCCAACACCTCCATCCTGATATCTCCAAATCATCCTACTCCATCCCTCTTAGAGCTTACTCCTTTACTTTATTATCACATCCAATTGATGCATTTTATGCTTGGTTCGCTGGTATTCTTATGCTTCAGGGCAACTGAAAGGTGTTTATTGAAACTTGCATGATTGGACTACAGATGGGAAACATGGACAATCATTTTGCCCACGTTGGCTCCGGCCATCATGTCCACAAAGGCACCGCCCGCATTCTCCAAACCCTCTCGTACCGTCTCCTTCACCTCAAATCACCTCCGTTTTTCATTTCTTCCCATCCCTTTCCCTTCGTGTAGTAACCTTCAATTGGCCAGATGAAAGCCAGGCAGCCAATTTCTGCAGTCCCGCAGGGAACTTAGCCTCGTAGTTGAACACTAAGAACCGCTCCCTACAGCCAATTACCAGTTTGACGTTGCAAAAGTTATGACAGTGACACCGGTTGATGTGACGTTCCCTGAGAATGGTCTGAGTGGCTTCCGGTATGGGAGGAGGGTAGGGCACATCCTTGTTGTACTGCGATATTTGCCCGCACAGAACCACACTCGACCCCTCCCTCATCTGCACATCGTCAGATATTCCACTGTCTCAAATGACAGAAATGAAGCCACAAGTCCTATGACTGCATCAGAGACTGATCCGCCGACATTGTCAAAGTACACGTCCACGCCTTCTGAACAAGCCTCCGAGAGCTTCTTTGTCCAATCAGCCTCCTCCAAATATTCTGCCTTGCTAGGATAGAACTTGATTGAACCTATGAGATCAAAGTGTAACCTTGTAGTTGACTGCAGCATGAAAGCCTAGCTCTTCCGTGAGAATCCGTCCTTTGTCGGCAGAGCCGCAGATGCCGACGACTTTCTTGGCGCCCAGCAGTCTGGCCATCTGTTACAGTCTACCTCATTAGGGTTGAAAGAAGGAAGAGATGGCAGAACCTGTCCAGCCAGGGAGCCGCAAGCGCCGGCAGCCCCGGAGACGACGCAGACGCTGCCCTCTTTCACGTTCCCCTTCTCTTCCAGGCCAAGCAGGGAGGTGAGCCCGATGAGGCCGAGACAGCTGATCACGATGCGAGCTGGGAGACCGGCGGGAATCGAGACCTCAATCCCCCTCTTTTTGCTTGTCGATCATTATCAAGGCTTGCAAAGGAATAATGACCTTCTGCAGTTTGGCTTCCGGAGCAAGCCAGTAGAGTTGCCATGGCCAGAAGCTTCCCATCACCACATCACCTACACTACTGCTTTTGCTTATGCCGCCTTGGCTCGTTTCAACCACAATAAACAAGCTCATTTTAACATTTTCATCTAACATTACAAGGAGTTTCGTGTCTCATATTGCCGAATACATCGAAGCTTTGAACCTTTAGAAAAAGAAGAATTGGGCAATGTTTCCTCCACAACCCCCAATCCGCCCATGCCCTCCACCACGGAGTCCAGTTCCCAAGCTGCCATATACTCCACGCCAGAGTCCTCGTTCATTCTACATCTCTACAATACCTCACACTTTTCACTGGCTACAAGTTGCAGCTGCAGCAAACCAATGCGGGGTCTACGGAGAGGTCGAGAGTGCGAACCAGGACCTGGCCTTCCTTTCCTTCCAAGCATACCGGCTCGCAGGCTGTGTACTCGAAGCAGTCCTTGCTTGGAGCGTTTTCAGTCCCTGAAATGGGCGCACCAAGTTTCTTCAATTGTTTCCTTCAGCAATTTCAGAACCTGGCCTTTGCCGAAATCGAAGGCAATAGTTGGTCATGGTTGGTGGTAGGAGGGTGGGGGAAAGGGGAGGGAAAAGGAAGCGATGCGTGCGCAGAATGTGATTGAGCTGCGCAGGCCTGGTGCATCAGGGTGGGAGGGAAGGGAGGCTGGAAGGGAGGGAGGGAGGAGAGGGGAGTGGAAGGGGGAAGGGAGGGAAGGAGGGAGGAAAGGGGCTGGGAAGAGGCAAGCAGGCGGTGGGGGGATGAGTGGTGGAGGGCGGAGGGAGAGAGAGAGAGCAGAGAGCGGAGGAGTGAGTCTTTGTGACTTTTAGTGAGTGCTTGCGGTCGCCTCCAGAAGTGGGGCTCTGGGTGGCCTAAAGCGAGGGGCAGGGTAGGAAGGGGGGCGGGGTAGGAAGGAGGAGGAGGAGGAAGGGGTTAGGCCCTCCCTCGTCGCGACCTACTTGACAGAACGCGTAATCTTGGCCTTGAAAAGACAGCGGACAAGATGGCTCCGTCATCCTCCGTTGCGTCGCCTCCTCTCCCACTTATTCCCTAGCACCCTGCCAGCAACTTCGGATGCTGCGACAACCCGACACTTCGCTTTCGCCAAAGCCCAGTTGCTCTTTTTTCATATCGCTATCTCTTTTCCCAATACTTCTTCTTATCAGCTCAATCGCAACAAAGTTATTCCTGAGAGCAAACAAAGGTGGTCAGGCCTAGTGTAGGTCTTATCTGCACAACTTGGCTGAGTAGTGGCTGAGTAGTGCATAGAGAGGGGTAGGAGAAGTGATGGGCGTAAAAGGCTATGGTTCAATTGGAAGCGGGGAAGAAGAGTGTGCAGGCGGGCGTCGGGTGGCCTTTTCGGAGACTGTTTCCGTGGGCGAGGCGCCGGCCGCCTACGAAGAGCAGGACGGCATCGAGTGCAGTCCCTGCTGTGCCTCCCAGCGTTTCCGGTACATCCTCAGAGTCCCATGCCCTTGCCCAAGAGTCGGGAGTGTTGAAGGGAGGTGAGCATATCGATAACGCTGGGCCAGGTGCTGTCGCTGTGTCTGTGCGGGACGGGTGTGACGAGTCAGTACCTATCGGAGTCCTTCAACGTCAACACGCCGACCACACAGAACTTCCTCTCCTACTTCCTCATCTGCCTCGTCTATGGCACTTGTAGCTCCATTTCTTCTTTTCATTCGTAGCTTGATACAGTGAGATAAGTAGACCTGGCCTTTCGCCCACTGCAAGAGGGCATCGTGGTGGTGCTGCGTGACAGGGGCTGGAAATACTTCCTGGCCGCCCTCATGGACGTGGAGGCCAACTACCTCATCGTCCTCGCCTACCAGTACTCCAACCTCACCAGCATTCAAGTACTCCCTCCTCTTTTTCTCCCCATCCAACAAATCCAGCTCCATTCCAGCTGCTGGACTGCTGGACAATCCCAGTGGTGCTGGTGCTATCCTGGGGCTGTCTGGGTACGCGCTACCTCTCTCTCACATCATCGGGGTGTTCATCTGCCTGCTGGGCATCGCGTGCCTGGTGTGGGCGGACTCGGTGATGGGGCGGGGGACGAGCGGGGGCTCGGATCGCCTGAAGGGGGACCTGCTGGCCCTGGCCGGGGCGACGCTCTACGGGATGTCGAACGTGACGGAGGAGTACCTGGTGCGCAGCTTCACCCGCGCCGAGTACCTGGGCATGGTCGGCCTCTTCGGCAGCCTCATCTCCGCCCTACAGCTATCCATCCTGGAGCGTCACCAGCTCGCCCTCGTTCGATGGGCTGACTATCGCATTGGTTCGCTGCTTCTTTTGCCCATTCCACCCTCCAGCTGATGATTGCAGTGTTGTTGTACCTGGGCTACGCGGTTGGGATGTTCGTATTCTACAGCCTGGTGGCAGAGGTGCTGCAGAGGGCTGGCGCCACGCTCTTCAACCTCTCCATCCTCACCGCAGACTTCTACACTCTCATAGCTGGCGTCTTTCTCTTCAAATATCAAGTATCCCTGTTTCAGTCTTGTCGACCATTCCCAAATCGCTGGTATTTCAGTTCCACATCCTCTATTTCCTCTCCTTTGCTGTGGTCCTTGGCGGCAGCGTCGTCTACAAACTTCGGCCAACCGCCGAGCGAGAGCTCCATCGTTAGCTACCTTAGCCTCAAACAATCATCTCGAACTCAGCAGCTCAACCTTTTCCTGGGTCACTTAGACTGGAAGAGAATAACGAGAGTATAGAATTAGTGACAAGACAAAAAACAATTTGAGGAGAGCCACCTATTGCTCGATGTCTGCCATCCTCGGCCTGCTGCCCGTGCTTCGAGCGAGGGGAAGGCATGGGGGACGATGAGGCGGAGGCAGACATGGCCATGACTTTTGACAGCAGTGTGCCTGGCCCCGCCGCCTACGACAGCGTCACCGATTCCGTCGCCTTCCTCCCCCACACCTCCATTCCGCCCGACACTGACATGAGGTGCCCAGTCTCTTTCTACTGGGAAACTAAGAGGAAGGAAGGCAGAGCTGCTTGTAGGTACTGTCCGAAGCATGGTCTTCGTCCACTGGGACATTCCCACAGCTAGCCCGGAGCGTGATTAGTATAACTCTCAGGGCCTGGTGCTTGCTCAATTCCATTCGCTTAGCCAAAGCCTGCCGTCCTCTGCCTCCCTCCCTTTACAAGCCTGCCGCCGCCCGCTGATGTTGTTGTGATGCAGCCTACGCCTGTCTCTAGCCACAAGTGCCTACTATTCGCTTTTCAAACTACATCGCTTGCCTTTTTCTCGCCTTCTTTCAACATCCTTTTTCATTTTATTCTTTTTCAAAGCGTCAATTTATGCATTATTCTTTTTCGGCTGCTTGAAATTGATGCGAAACAGACTTTGTGCTAGTGTAAATACCGTTTTGGAAAAAACGTTAATTATGGAAGTCCCTTTTTTCGCCAGAAAAGAGCATTCCATTTATGCACAAGACTAAAATGCTACAGCATGCAAAGCTTATGAATTTTCGATCATCAAAACGATCAAGAAAAGGTGTTACACAATCGTGGGTTATTTCGACTCAAATTGAGACCATTTTGAGCGAAAATTTTATCAGGTCCATTTCATCAGTATTGGTACATCTAAAAACTCCACTGGTCATTCATAAGCAGGCGGCAATTTATGGCAGTACCATGCCTCAGCAGCATATTTCGGTTTTGTTTTTTCTTTAGTCTGTATTTGCTTTAAGGATAAGTTTTTTGAACCTTATTAGGTTATTTTCAAGCCAAATTTTCAAGCAAAAAATTCCTAAATTAAAACCTGATTCACATTAAAATGAAAATTTGCCATATTGCAAACGACTGCAAAATTGCATATTACCTTATCTCATTTTAAATTATTTTATCATTGTTCATATTTTTGTTACACCTAATTTAGTTAAAATTCGATTTTATTATAGGTATACGTTTACAAACTAATTTTATTTAAATTGATGACATTTAAGTATATTGTTATTTTTTTAAATCTTGGTATCTTTCGCTTTAGTTTTTGTCCTCTTTGTGCCAAAAATGCCGCCTGCTTATGAATGACCAGTGGAGTTTTTAGATGTACCAATACTGATGAAATATCTGGTACCATCGGCAAGCCGAAAGTAAAGCTCTTTTCTCCCAATAATCGACTGCCCCGAGTATAAAGCCAAGGAAATGTTCTTACTACTAATGGAATCTGCTTGTGGGGCATTTGCATTTTTTTTTCGCGCGCAGTTCCATGACTCTTTTCATGCGCGCTCAAACAAAATACAGATGACACAGCAGATTCCATTAGTAGTAGGAACATTTCCTTGGCTTTATACTTGGGGCAGTCGATTATTGGGAGAAAAGAGCTTTACTTTCGGCTTGCCGATGGTACCAGATATTTCCTCAACTTTAAGTATACAAAAAATAAATTAAGTAAATTTTTTTCCTTATTTTTTATTGTTGTTTATATTTTAAGTTAAAATATAATTAAATAAATAAAACATAATAATAAAAAAAATTAATTAAATAAAATTAAAATAAAAACAAAAATGATTTGAAAATAAATTTAATGTAAAATTATGGCAAAACAAGAAAATTTTTGGGAAGACGAAAGTTTGGAAAGTGAAAATTACAGTGCGAAATTGGGAGAAAATAATTTTACCTTTGGCTTGCCGATGGTACCAGCTATTTCCCCAACTTTGAATATACAAAAAAAAAATAAAATGAATCCCTGAGTAGGATTCGAACCTGCCAGTTTCAACCAGCTTCCCTACCGCTTACACCACTACACCACGGGTGCACATGGCTCCTTTTGGTTCTTAAGGGTTATGAGGTAAACATGAGGCCCAATGACCGGTCAAGGGTTGGGGGAAGGAGAGAAATGAATACCTACTCTCGTTCATTAGCAGATGCGAAGCAGCAGCAGGGCAGCAGGGCAGCAGCAGGAGTTCGGACGGCAACTTGTTTTTCGATTTTCACCATGAAATATAACTTTTTAAGGGATTTTCTCGCGAGCCTAGACTAATTTGTGGATGCTCTTTCCAATGCAACAACAATTAAAACGACTGATGGCTCATAGCGGCAGCTAGAGCCTTATCAAAATTAAGATCTAGCATTAACCCTCAAAAATGACACCTGGGTCGAAAAGAGGGCCTGGGCGCTGACGGTCGCTGTGCTCCCTCGCGCCAGGCCAATAGCACCGTTGGAAAGCTGAAACAATTTGCTAAAACACCTAATTCATTGATTTTTGATTTTTGCTTTTGTTCAAAAATGAGAGCACTTCAAATTTGGAGTTGTCATGTTTTTACCCGATTTTTGAAAGTTTTTAATAGATTTCTGAAATTCAAAAGCCTAAATCAAAATTTTACGATTTTCGCCATCGAGATCTCCTTTCTAGCTTTCGATTGGTATATATATGTCCATGGTTTCATTCAACATCCAAGGCGCTGAACCTCGGGACACGCGACCACCCAAAAACTCGATCACCCATTCATAACTAGGGCGCTGTCGCGCCCTAGGATTTATCCTTGCCGTACTCTAAAGACATAGATGATAAGGAAAAGAGAAAGCTTGATTCGAAATTTAATTTCACACTTCACTCAAATCTTTTAAGCACAGTTAGGCTCCCTTCAATAAAAGTCTTGGTCGTAGTCAAATCCAAAACGGTAAAAAAACTAAAACAAGGACTGAAAAATCATGTCAAGAGAAGGATAGATATGTTGAATTTCAGGACTCGTTCATGGCTGCTGCATTCTGAAATTCGTAGAGCCAGCACGAATTCGATCCCTCAAACAGCTCTCAATTCTGGTTCTTTGGAAGGATAGGAAAAATGTTGGGAAACCTTTGAGCCAAAGATGCGAAATAGGTAGTGAGGCGAGCCGGAAAGGTCAGCGCGGTGCACTCGCAGGTGGCCAGAGCTTTGTAGACTGGTGAGGAGCTCGTCCGACAGAGGCGGCTCCCGTTCGTAGTTGGACCATTGTATAACGAGACGGAAGGGGCGCCGAAAGCGAGGCAGTGAGCGCTTGAGCCAGGTACTGTGATCCATCAGGGTGGAGTAGGCGAGATAGAGGAGGCTCAGTTTGGGCGGCCAGAGGAGCTCCAGGTCATCGTTCAGGTCGCGTTCTTCGAAATTGATGACATGGAGGGTTCGAAGGGTTGGGGGGAGGCTTTGGAGGATGCCGGCGAGCTGAGCGCGTACGAGAATGGGCTGGCGAAGGTGGCGGAGGTTGGGAAGGGAGGCGAGGAGTTCGTGCAGATGCTCAGTGTTCCGCTGCTGCTGAAGATCCAGACAATGCAGACTGGGGGGCAGGCTGAGGCCCCGAAGGCTGCGGAGCTCCACTTCTGCCTGCTCAAGGCTGGGCGCCAACTGGGCCAGACAGGGCAGTTGCGCACCAGCAACGTGAACACCAATGGCCAGGCAGCGGAGTTGAAGCAGATGCTTCAAAAAAGGAGCTGCATTTCATTCTAGCAAACAATCACAAACTATTGATCGCAAACTAGAAAAACTCTTCCATTTATTTGAATCGTCATCAAAGACAAGTCAAATTTTTAACCATATTATCACAGCCTGGTCATGACTTTTTTATAGCGCCTTTTGCATAGTTACAATTGTAAGATGCTTCAAAAAAGGAGCTGCATTTCATTCTGGCAAACATTCACAAACTATTGATCAAAAACTAGAAATTTTTTTCCATTTGATTTGAATCGTTATCAAAGACAAGTCAAATTTTTAACCATATTATCAGGAGCAGCAATACGTAACTGAACGAAGAACG
>JASANA010008431.1:0-25789 GCA_030248095.1 Ptycholaimellus sp. GST1_10
ACAGCGAGAAAAAAAAAAGAGGAATCACCCCGAGGGGACTAGGAAGGCACCGGAGAGTGGCTAGAAGGGCAGCAGAGACTGAGAGGCGAAGGAAACTGGCTAGAATGCGAGGGAGAGCACCATCTGCAGAAAAGGAGGCTAGGAAGGAGATGGGAGCGTGAGCAGAGAAAGGGAAAGGGCTGCGAGGGGAATGTCCAGTCAGCGGAGGAAGCGGGACGGAGAAGAGTACTTGTGGAGATGAAGGCGCGAAGACCCGTTCTTCCCGACATCTGGCGAAGCGGAGACAGAATGGGAGTGAAAGCAGTAGAGGCGGAGCAGAAGGCGGATCCTGGAGCACTGCGGACGGCCCCGAGGATGCTTGCTAGAGGCGGTCGGCTCGCTGCTGACGGCGGAGGGCGCGCAGCTGGCGAGCAGAGACGATAGGGACTTGCAGCGATGGAGAGGTGGCTGCCGTGGCTGGAGTAGAGGCCGTGGGAGGTGAGGATGTGAGCTGAGAGCGAAGGGGAGGCGCGGAGGCCGGATCTGCTCCCTCCTGCTCCTTGCTGGACTCCTCCTCTCCTTCCTCCTCCTCGTCCAGCTCTAGGCCGGCGGGGATGAGGTGCTGAAGAGGGCGGTCGGAGGAGTGACCCTTGGCGTCGGTGACGGTGACGTAGCGAAGGATGCCGTCGCGTCCGGGCATGAGGCGGTCCACTCGCACCAGGCGCCAGCGCTCCTGCGGCGTCATCTCCACCAGCATCAGCACATCCCCCACCTTCACCTGGCTGGCCTTGCCCTTGGCCAGCTGGTACTGGTGACGTTGGCAGAGAAGATGAAGGTAGTCGGTCTCCCAGCGGGACCAGAAGGCTGCTCGGCAGTCGTCCAGCAGCTTCACTTCTCGCCGCAGACGGGCGGCTGGGTTGGAGGCGTAGGGCTTTGGCTGGGGCAGGTTGGCCAGGGCTCCTGGGGAGTGGAGATCGCTGCGCGGAGAGGGATGGAGTAGGGAAGCTGGAGTGAGAGGCCGTAGGTCGGTGGGATCCTCGGTGAGAGTGGTGAGAGGGCGGGAGTTGAGAGAGGCCTCGATGGTGCAGAGCAGCGTCTGCAGTTGGGGCTCCGTGAGGAGGTTCTTCCAGAGGGCTGGACGGAGGGAGCCCTTCACCATCCGAACCACTCGCTCCACTCCTCCCATCCGCCAAGGCGCTCGCACTGCAGCGAAAGAGAGATGGAGGTGTAGAGAGGCGGGAAGCTCGCGTAGGAGTCGGGCGAAGGCTGTGAAGGCAGAGGCAGCGTCCAAATAGATGGTTCCTCCAGCGATTCCCCGGCGAGCCCAGCAGCGGAGGAAGGCCTTGTAGACCGCGTCTGCTGAGTAGTCCTCCAAAAGCTCCAGATGGATGCCTCGCATCGTCGCACACGTCAGCACCAGCACCCAACGCTTCTCCACCTCCTTCCTCTTCCCCACGCGGACGTAGAGGGGTCCAAGCTGATCCACGAGGAGGTGCTTGAAAGGAGGCTGGTAGGAGGCGAGGCGTTGGGCTGGAAGGAAGCCGGGTGGAGGAGATGGAAGAGCCGCGCCCTTGGCCAGACGACACACACGGCACCCTTGCACCGCCCGCCGCACTGTCTGCATCCCTCCCGTGATCCAGTACTTCTCCTGAGCGACAGTGAGTAGAGTGCGGAAGGAGGGGTGGATGAGTTTGGCGTGGAGGTGTTGGAGGAGGCGACGTGTGAGTGGATGAGAGTGGGGCAGGAGGATGGGAGCGGTGTCCGCGATGCGACTGCCGACGCCGTAGAGGCCATCCGGGCGTCGCACCAAGGCCAGCTGGCGCTCCTCCTTGGTCTTCTTGTCCTTCTTGGAGGCGGAGAAGAGAGCAGGATAGGCTTGGCGCTGTAGCAGAGACAGCAGGCGAAGCTCTGCTGCGTCCAACTCCTCTCCGGTGAGGCGGGCTTGAGCAGCTGAGACTGGAGGGAGTCCAGAGCGGGGGCAGCGCCAGCGCAGGAGCCAGGCCGTTTGTCGCAGCAGTCGCTCATAGGGGGCGTCGGCGGCCAGCAGCTGGTCCAGGAAGGAGAGCGGGGCCGAGAGGGCTGGGGCCAGGACGCTGGTCACCGGGACGTCCACCGCCTTCTCTGCAGTCTTCTTCACTCCCTCCTTGAGCTCCTCTTCGCAGGGCGGCGGTGCCCAGGATGGCCAGGCGGAAGGTGGAGTGGAGAGAAAGGAAGGCCCTTGATGGAAGTGTTGGAGGGCGGGAGAGTGGAGGGGTAGGGGCTTGGTGAGGGCGTCGGCGGCGTTGCACTCGGTGGGGACGTAGGCCACGGAGAAGTGGGGAAGGCGGTTGGCGATGTTCTGCATCTCCTCCACTCGCCTGGCTTCGTAGGCTCGAAGGCGAGTGCCCTGCTGGATCCAGTGGAGCACGACATGAGAGTCGATGTAGAGATGTGTGGAGGAGATGTGGAGGCTCTTGTTGAGGATGGGCAGGAGGTAGTCGGCAGCGCGGAAGGCGAGAATGGCACCCCAGAGCTCGATGCGGGGTATGGTCTTGATGAGGCCTTTCTTCTGGGCAGGGACGAGGCGGGACTTGGCCAGGAGGAAGCAGGTCTGAGAGGCGAAGTCCGGCTGCTCGGCCACCAGGTAGGCGACAAATCCGTAGGCGGACTTGCCCCCGTCGGAGAAGAGCACCAGATGGTAGGCGGTATCTTGAGGCTGGCGCAGGCATCTGGAGTAGGTGAGGCTGGAAAGCTGGCTGAAGCTGGTCTCGATGCGTTTCCAGGCCTTGATCGTCTTGGCGTCTGCGGGCTTGCTCCAGGAGTCCTTGGCTTGGAAGGCGGACTGGAGTAGAAGACGACCCTCCAGTAGTGCTGGGGCCAGGTATCCCGTTGGGTCGTAGACGCGAGAGAGGCGGCTGAGGAGAGAGCGGCGCGTGAGCTGCTCCTGTCCGAAGTCCGGCTGGGCCGGCCCGATGACGTCTTCCCCTGTGCTCCACACCAGCCCCAAGTTCTTGATGGAGGCTTTGTTGCTGACGGCGTCTGGAGCCAGGTCGGCGAGGGCGGCAGGAAGGTTGCTGGCGAACTGGCACAACTCCTGGCACGCTTGGGCGAAGAAGGCGCGCAGAGCTGTGGCGAGACGGCGTCCATCCTCCTCCCCCTCGAACCCCATCACGAGGTTGTCCACGTAGAGAGAGTGGCAGAGGGCGTCCAGCTCGTGTCCCAGAAGGCCGCAGGGAGACGCCGAGAGGCCCGCCTTGGCCTCCTCCACCAACTTCCCGATGGAGTAGAGGAGTAGATTGGGCGAAGGTGAAGCTCCCATGATGAGGCGGTTGTAGGCGTAGGCCTGTACGTTGGCGGCGGAGATGGGCTGATGGAAGTTGCGAGGGAGGAGGATGCGAAGCAGATCCCGATGCTCAGCCGCCACTTGTACCCCGTAGAAGGCGCTGCTGAGGTCCGCGATGAGGACGTGTGGATGTAGGCGGAACTCCAGTTGCAGGCGCAGCAAGTCTTCGATGAGGGAGGGGCCGACGTTGAGGCAGTCGTTGAGACTGGAGCCGTTGGAGGTCCGCGCCGAGCAGTCCACCACTGGCCTGACCTTCAGCTTCCCGTTTCCCCCAACCTTGAACACTGGACGGTGCGCCAGGTAGTGCGGGGGGACCTGGGCGCCGGGCGAGGAGGCGGCGGAGATGGGCGAGAGGATGCCGTTCTTGATGAAGCCGCGGTACTCGTTGTAGTGGAGCTCCAGCTCCTGGCTGGAGAGCTTGCGTTCCAGGCGAATCTGGCGGTTGAGGGAGAGGCGGAAGTTGGAGGGTAGGTGGTGGATGGAGGGCTTGACAGGGAGATGGACCTCGAAGCGTCCATCCGGCTGTCGCTCGGTGGTGAAGAGGCGAGAGCAGGCGGCGAAGGCGGTCTCCTTGTCCGGCAACTCCTCCTTCCCGTCGATGCCCAGGAACTCCACTGCCACTTGTCGACGTAGCAAGTCCACCATCTCCGCGTCTTCCTGAGAGAAGAGCTGGGGCGTAGAAGAGGAAGAGGCGAGGAAGGCTGCGTTGGTGAAGTAGCTGGAGGAGGCACGTAGCACCATCTCCTCATCCACGCGTCCCTGGAGCATGGTGCCGAAGAGAGTGTGGTAGAGGGTGAGGCCGCGGGAGATACGCTCTCGGTGGGCGTCCCCGAAGATCTCCTCCCATCCGTCCAATCCCAGAAGCATCTGGACTGGGAAGGGTGTGTGGGTGAGTTGAGGTAGGTTGTGGGCTTGGCGCATGCCGGGGGTGATGATGTGAGGCTCCAGCTCGTAGCCACCGGTGCAGAGGCCTTCCACGATGCGATCCACCTGTAGGGCGGCGACAGGGAAGAGGCGGCCGTCCTCCGTGATGAGATGGAACTTGAGGTAGCGGGTGCGGAGAAGGAGTGGGTGCTTGTTGCCAGCCGTCCAGATCGCTGTCGTCACCCGTCCCCAGGGCCGGATCCCCAAGGCCTCTGCCGTCTTCCTGGTCAGCCAGGAGTTGCTGGCTCCGGAGTCGCACATGACGTTGATCTGCATGCGTCCGTGAGGGCCTTCTGCATAGAGACGCATGGTGCCCATGATAGAGTGGCTAGGAGTGACTGGAGTGCAGGTATGGCCGGGGTCCTCGAAGGAGCAGTCCATGCCGATCTTCTCAGCGAAGCATCCGGGCCCAGACTCGGTGATGGCGGGCAGGGCGGAGGCCGGAGGCGGGAGAGAGTTGTGGGGGCCGGAGGCGGAGTCCTCGGGGCCGTAGCCGGAGCCGATGTCCTCGGGGCCCTGGCCGGAGCCGATGTCCTCGGGGCCGTAGCCGGGGCTGACATCCTCGGGGCCGTAGCCGGAGCCGATGTCCTCGGGGCCGTGGACTGGCTGAGCCAAGGCAGGCATGGCAGTGGTAGTGATGGGTGGAGCTCGCTGAGAGGCGCTGGGGGCCGGGGCTGGTGTAGGCTGAATCGGAGTGAGGCCAGGCAGCGGGGCCGTGGCCTGTCCCCCAGCTCCCGCTCCCCCCCTCGTCCTGCTCCCCCTCCTCGCCCCATCCCTCCTCCACGCCCTCCTCCACGTCCTCCTCCACGTCCCCCACGAGGTCCCAGACTCTGGGCGTTGGCTCCGGAGGGCTGGACGAAGGCGTCGTGAAGGGCAGAGTGGTGACGCTCCAGGCACACTCGGCAGCTGTATCCACTGGCGCAGGAGGCCGTAGGGTGGGCGTTGGAGAGGCAGTTGAGACAGAGGCCCAGCTGCTTGGCGCGGGAGAGGCGCTGGCGGGGATGGGGGTAGGTGTCGCAGTCGATCACGTAGTGGGGACGACCGCAGAGGTAGCAGGGCCGCGTCAGACGTTGGGCAGTGGCCGGAGGCGGAGGGGCAGCGGTAGGGGTAGGCTGGGAAGCGGTGGAAGCAGGAGTAGACCCGGTTGGCGTAGCTCCAATCGCAGGCTGAGTGCTCTGAGCGCGGCGAGAGCGGCGAGAGCGGCTGCTGGTCCGGGGGTCCTGATCCGAAGCTTGACTGGGTCCGGAGACTGGCTGGCGGAAGGCGGCCAGGGCAAAGCCGGAACTAGGAGGCGGCATGGAGGAGGTCCGGTAGAGAGCGGAGGTGGAAGGCGTCGTCTGCTGCCTCCAACTGGCCTCCTTGCGCAGGATGTCCACCAGCTCGTCGAAGGTGGGTGACATGTCCTTGCCGGCGAGTGAGCGGTGGCGACGGACATCGTTGACGAGTGAAGGTGGCATCTTGTTGAAGATGAGGACGGCGTGGGAGTCCAGGCTGTGCACCCCCAGCGAACGGAGTTGAGCTTGAGTGGCGAGTAGGAAGTTGGCCATGTAGGACAGTCGGACTCCGGTGTCGTCCTCGTCCAAGGGCTGGATGTCGGCCAGGGCCTGCAAGAGCTCGCTCTTCTGCTGCGCCACTCCCGCGTAGGCCTTGTGTAGGGCGTCGACGGCGACCTCGTAGTCTCCCTCCTCGTATTTCTGGCACCAGCTGACCTTGGCCAGCGCTGGGCCGGAGAGACAGCTGAGCAGGAGGTCGAGCTTGGTGATGGCATCGATGGAAGCATTCTGATGGTAGAAATGCTTCCACCAACTCCACCACTTGGCGAAGTCCGCGTAGGTGCTTCCATCATAGTGCTTGAGGGTGCGGGAGGACTGGAGGAGGCCCAGGTGTGGATTGGCAGGGAGCGGAGTGAGCGCAGGCATCACCACCGGGTTGGAGGAAGCGGAGGAGTGCGTATCCCCTCCGGCAGCCTGGCGCTCCTGGCTGGGCTCTGGCTCGGACTCCGTAGGCCTAGACTGGCGTCCCTGATCCTGTGTAGGAAGGTGGGCATGATGACCAGCCGGTGGAGGCGGGTAGGCTGGTGCTGCGGAGGCGAGGTTGTAGGCGTACTGGTCAGCGAGGAGGCGGGTGGTGCTGGCGGACGGGGGTGCAGAGGCTCCGCGAGGGCATCCTGGCTGCTCCCCAGCGACTCCGCGAGAGCGTCCCAGCTGCTCCCCTCCCGCTCCATGAGAGCATCCAGGCTGCTCCCCGGTGGCTCCACGAGAGCGTCCAGGCTGCTCCCCGGCGGCTCCACGAGAGCGTCCCGGCTGCTCTCCGGCGACTCCGCGAGGGCGTCCCGGCTGCTCTGCAGAGGCGACGGCTCCTGTGGTGATGGGAGACGAGGCTTGGAGATGAGGGCGCTTGGATGGAAGCGGAGGAGGAGAGAGGACAGAGGCGGAGCGGCGGCCCGAGGGAAGCAGGTGAACTGTGCGCTGGTGCCGCGCTGGCTGGTTGACCTGCTCCAGCTCCTCGCAGCTATCGTAGTCATCAGCGTACTGGAGGATGGGGGTCTCGAAGGTAGGAGCTTGGCGCTGCTGCTGCCGACGATAGCGATTGGCTGAAAGGGGCGGGCGGGACTGGCTGCTGGCAGGCGCCGGAGCTGGGGGTCCTTGAGGAGGTGGAAGAGAAGCGGTGAGAGCAGCCAGCTGGCGACGGAGCTCGGCGATCTCGGCTCCCTGTCGCTGGGCGTTCTCCTCGGAGGCGATCTCCCGGGCTCTCTGCTGATGCTGGGCTTGGCGGAGGAGGGCAATCTCCTGCTGCTGGGCCTCGTAGGCCTGGCGATAGGCCGCGGTGAAGGCGGTGGCCTGTACTCGAGCCTCCTCAGCTCGCTGGCGCAGGGACTGTTCCCGATGGAGGATGGCCTCGTGGGCTCGAAGCTGGCCCAGACGCTGGTTCTCTCTGGCGGCAGCCTCCTGCAGGGCTCCTTCCGTCTCGGCACTGCGACGGCGGAGGAGTCGATTCTGCTGACGCAGCTCCTCTGTCTCCTGTGACGTTGGCCTGGAGGCTGGAGGAGGAGCGGTGAGAAGAGGAGATCGACGGGGAAGAGAGCGAGGCAAGGTAGGGCGAAGGCGCTGTGTGGAGCGACGAGGAGTGCGTCCGCGGCCTCCCCCTGCTTCTCCCTGTCCTCGTCCGGTTGGCGTCCCTGGCACTTCCCCCAGATTCCCCTCGTCTCCTTGCGGATGCTGTAGTGGCTGGGCTCTCAGGGGTTCGTTGGGAGAGTCCAGGAGTGTAGGCGGTTGGAAGAGAGGAGAGGTGGGGTGGCGGTGCTGGGTGTTGGCGGCTGGAGAGCTGGTGGCGGGCGCGGTGTCCTCCTCCAGGTCCAGGTTCACCTGTTCCAGGTTGATGCGGGAGGCGTCCGGATGGCCGTCGGCGGTGGCTTCGGGAAGGTTGTAGTGAGCTGGGAGAGGAGGAACTCCTTGCTGGATGAGATACCACTCATGCTCCGCTCTTTCCTCAGCGAGACGATCCAGGACTTCCATGGGAACTGGATGGATGCCTCCGCGCTCTGGACGGGTGACGAAGGGCTCCAGGGACTCCAGCTGGTCCAGCTGGAGGTGCTCGACGGGGACGGTGAGTCCTAGACGGCCTTCCTCCAGCTGTCGTTCCAGGCCGGCGAGGTAGCGGCGGTAGCGGCGCTGGCGGTCCTCAGGCGGCTCCTCCGGGAACTCTTCCAGCCCCTCTCCTGCTTCCCCCACTTCCTCCGTCGCTGCATCTGCCGGCTGAGGCTCTGGTGGTTGGGCTGGTTCTCCGGCGTCCTGCTCAGGCTGTGGAGGCCGACGCTCTTCTCGATCCTCGTTCTCCTCTGCAGCTTGAGGCTGGACAAGCTGGGGGAAGAGAACCCGATTGACGGCCCAGTGGCTGGGCAGATGAGGCAGGCCGCGTTGGAGGCCTTGGAGATGAAGCTGAACGATGGCTGGCTGGAGAACCTGGCCGGTGGCTGCCTGGCAGCGGCAGCAGAACCAGGGCACTGGATGGCTGGCACGAGTAGAGGCGGAGGCTCCCTCAGCCCAGCTGTTGCGAGGGCAGGCGTTGGCTGGAGCCCAGGCAGCTTCTTCTCCCCGGCGGCACCACACCTCCTTGCACTGGGCGCAGCGCAACTTGTTCTGGGTATGGTTGAGGGCGGGGCAGGAGGCATGGCAGGCGCCGCGGTGCTTGTAGTAGGAGGGCCGGGTGGTGAGAGGAAGGTTGGCTGGGGGTGGATGGTAGGTATCCTGAAGGACGGCCGGGTGTGGCTGTGGAGGGAGAGGTGGAACTGCGCGGATGTCGGAGGCAGGGGCGGGGCCTGAGTGGGCAGGTTGGGCGGGAGAGCTTGAAGTCAGCTGCGCGGGAACTCGGGTGGAGGGAGGAGGGCCAGTGGAGAGGCCTGAGGCCGGGGCAGTGGGTGCAGGGGCGGCGAGGGGTGTGTGCGTAGGGGGAGGCGGAGAGGGGGCAGCCATCTTGGATGACGTGGCAGGGGTTGGATTGGAAGGTTCGGGAAGGCCGCTCTACCACTGCGTATAGTACACGGCTGGGTAGGTGGAGAGTGGGGAGATGGAGCAGGAGAAGGGCATGAAGCGGATGAGAGGAAAGGAAAGGGAGGGCACGCCTGAGAGCTCCGGAGATGAGATGAGGCGGCAGGAAGGCGGAGGCGAAGTTGCGTAAGCCGAGAGCTGGCGGAGTGCTGAAGGCTCGCGAGGCGGAGACGGGAAAGGAGTCAGCTCCGACGCATCAGCTGGCGGAGGGCTGAAGGTCCAGGCAGCTGGTGTCCTTGTCGCGGAGGCGGAGAGTGGAGGGCGAGCAAAGCAGGAGATCCGGAAGACCCCCTGGCGACAGGCTCCAGAAGCTGAAGAGGGCGGAGGAAGGAAGGACTTCAGCTGCGATGTCGGAGAAGGCGGCGGTGGTGAGGATGGTGACGGGGCGGGCGAAGCTGAGCAAGACGGAGTTGCCGACGACCTACTTGTGCTTCCCCGGCATCATGTCCGTCTTGTACACCATCAACGTCTGCCTTTTACTGCTCCAAACCAAGGAGAAAGGATAGAATGATGCGAGGCACTGGAAAGAGGAGGGCTGGGTCAGCTGGGGTAGACAGCATAAGCGAGGGGGGGTGGAGGAGAACTCCCGACGCGCCAAGCCTCGCCCGCCCGGCTACGATATGCGGCAGCTCAACAACTTGGGAGGCGAAGTCAGCGACGGTGTGGGAGACTGGACGCAGGGTGAACTGGCACTGCTCCTGTCGGCTGGGCAACGGGACCGTCAGAAAGATGGGCTTACTGGTGTCATATAGGGCGAAAGTCTGCACGCCAGGGTCTTCAGCCTGTACTTGGGAGGCGAAGTCAGCGACGGTGTGGGAGACTGGACGCAGGGTGAACTGGCACTGCTCCTGTCGGCTGGGCAACGGGACCGTCAGAAAGATGGGCTTACTGGTGTCATATAGGGCGAAAGTCTGCACGCCAGGGTCTTCAGCCTGTACTTGGGAGGCGAAGTCAGCGACGGTGTGGGAGACTGGACGCAGGGTGAACTGGCACTGCTCCTGTCGGCTGGGCAACGGGACCGTCAGAAAGATGGGCTTACTGGTGTCATATAGGGCGAAAGTCTGCACGCCAGGGTCTTCAGCCTGTACTTGGGAGGCGAAGTCAGCGACGGTGTGGGAGACTGGACGCAGGGTGAACTGGCACTGCTCCTGTCGGCTGGGCAACGGGACCGTCAGAAAGATGGGCTTACTGGTGTCATATAGGGCGAAAGTCTGCACGCCAGGGTCTTCAGCCTGTACTTGGGAGGCGAAGTCAGCAACGGTGTGGGAGACTGGACGCAGGGTGAACTGGCACTGCTCCTGTCGGCTGGGCAACGGGACCGTCAGAAAGATGGGCTTACTGGTGTCATATAGGGCGAAAGTCTGCACGCCAGGGTCTTCAGCCTGTACTTGGGAGGCGAAGTCAGCGACGGTGTGGGAGACTGGACGCAGGGTGAACTGGCACTGCTCCTGTCGGCTGGGCAACGGGACCGTCAGAAAGATGGGCTTACTGGTGTCATATAGGGCGAAAGTCTGCACGCCAGGGTCTTCAGCCTGTACTTGGGAGGCGAAGTCAGCGACGGTGTGGGAGACTGGACGCAGGGTGAACTGGCACTGCTCCTGTCGGCTGGGCAACGGGACCGTCAGAAAGATGGGCTTACTGGTGTCATATAGGGCGAAAGTCTGCACGCCAGGGTCTTCAGCCTGTACTTGGGAGGCGAAGTCAGCGACGGTGTGGGAGACTGGACGCAGGGTGAACTGGCACTGCTCCTGTCGGCTGGGCAACGGGACCGTCAGAAAGATGGGCTTACTGGTGTCATATAGGGCGAAAGTCTGCACGCCAGGGTCTTCAGCCTGTACTTGGGAGGCGAAGTCAGCGACGGTGTGGGAGACTGGACGCAGGGTGAACTGGCACTGCTCCTGTCGGCTGGGCAACGGGACCGTCAGAAAGATGGGCTTACTGGTGTCATATAGGGCGAAAGTCTGCACGCCAGGGTCTTCAGCCTGTACTTGGGAGGCGAAGTCAGCGACGGTGTGGGAGACTGGACGCAGGGTGAACTGGCACTGCTCCTGTCGGCTGGGCAACGGGACCGTCAGAAAGATGGGCTTACTGGTGTCATATAGGGCGAAAGTCTGCACGCCAGGGTCTTCAGCCTGTACTTGGGAGGCGAAGTCAGCGACGGTGTGGGAGACTGGACGCAGGGTGAACTGGCACTGCTCCTGTCGGCTGGGCAACGGGACCGTCAGAAAGATGGGCTTACTGGTGTCATATAGGGCGAAAGTCTGCACGCCAGGGTCTTCAGCCTGTACTTGGGAGGCGAAGTCAGCGACGGTGTGGGAGACTGGACGCAGGGTGAACTGGCACTGCTCCTGTCGGCTGGGCAACGGGACCGTCAGAAAGATGGGCTTACTGGTGTCATATAGGGCGAAAGTCTGCACGCCAGGGTCTTCAGCCTGTACTTGGGAGGCGAAGTCAGCGACGGTGTGGGAGACTGGACGCAGGGTGAACTGGCACTGCTCCTGTCGGCTGGGCAACGGGACCGTCAGAAAGATGGGCTTACTGGTGTCATATAGGGCGAAAGTCTGCACGCCAGGGTCTTCAGCCTGTACTTGGGAGGCGAAGTCAGCGACGGTGTGGGAGACTGGACGCAGGGTGAACTGGCACTGCTCCTGTCGGCTGGGCAACGGGACCATCAGAAAGATGGGCTTACTGGTGTCATATAGGGCGAAAGTCTGCACGCCAGGGTCTTCAGCCTGTACTTGGGAGGCGAAGTCAGCGACGGTGTGGGAGACTGGACGCAGGGTGAACTGGCACTGCTCCTGTCGGCTGGGCAACGGGACCGTCAGAAAGATGGGCTTACTGGTGTCATATAGGGCGAAAGTCTGCACGCTAGGGTCTTCAGCCTGTACTTGGGAGGCGAAGTCAGCGACGGTGTGGGAGACTGGACGCAGGGTGAACTGGCACTGCTCCTGTCGGCTGGGCAACGGGACCGTCAGAAAGATGGGCTTACTGGTGTCATATAGGGCGAAAGTCTGCACGCCAGGGTCTTCAGCCTGTACTTGGGAGGCGAAGTCAGCGACGGTGTGGGAGACTGGACGCAGGGTGAACTGGCACTGCTCCTGTCGGCTGGGCAACGGGACCGTCAGAAAGATGGGCTTACTGGTGTCATATAGGGCGAAAGTCTGCACGCCAGGGTCTTCAGCCTGTACTTGGGAGGCGAAGTCAGCGACGGTGTGGGAGACTGGACGCAGGGTGAACTGGCACTGCTCCTGTCGGCTGGGCAACGGGACCGTCAGAAAGATGGGCTTACTGGTGTCATATAGGGCGAAAGTCTGCACGCCAGGGTCTTCAGCCTGTACTTGGGAGGCGAAGTCAGCGACGGTGTGGGAGACTGGACGCAGGGTGAACTGGCACTGCTCCTGTCGGCTGGGCAACGGGACCGTCAGAAAGATGGGCTTACTGGTGTCATATAGGGCGAAAGTCTGCACGCCAGGGTCTTCAGCCTGTACTTGGGAGGCGAAGTCAGCGACGGTGTGGGAGACTGGACGCAGGGTGAACTGGCACTGCTCCTGTCGGCTGGGCAACGGGACCGTCAGAAAGATGGGCTTACTGGTGTCATATAGGGCGAAAGTCTGCACGCCAGGGTCTTCAGCCTGTACTTGGGAGGCGAAGTCAGCGACGGTGTGGGAGACTGGACGCAGGGTGAACTGGCACTGCTCCTGTCGGCTGGGCAACGGGACCGTCAGAAAGATGGGCTTACTGGTGTCATATAGGGCGAAAGTCTGCACGCCAGGGTCTTCAGCCTGTACTTGGGAGGCGAAGTCAGCGACGGTGTGGGAGACTGGACGCAGGGTGAACTGGCACTGCTCCTGTCGGCTGGGCAACGGGACCGTCAGAAAGATGGGCTTACTGGTGTCATATAGGGCGAAAGTCTGCACGCCAGGGTCTTCAGCCTGTACTTGGGAGGCGAAGTCAGCGACGGTGTGGGAGACTGGACGCAGGGTGAACTGGCACTGCTCCTGTCGGCTGGGCAACGGGACCGTCAGAAAGATGGGCTTACTGGTGTCATATAGGGCGAAAGTCTGCACGCCAGGGTCTTCAGCCTGTACTTGGGAGGCGAAGTCAGCGACGGTGTGGGAGACTGGACGCAGGGTGAACTGGCACTGCTCCTGTCGGCTGGGCAACGGGACCGTCAGAAAGATGGGCTTACTGGTGTCATATAGGGCGAAAGTCTGCACGCCAGGGTCTTCAGCCTGTACTTGGGAGGCGAAGTCAGCGACGGTGTGGGAGACTGGACGCAGGGTGAACTGGCACTGCTCCTGTCGGCTGGGCAACGGGACCGTCAGAAAGATGGGCTTACTGGTGTCATATAGGGCGAAAGTCTGCACGCCAGGGTCTTCAGCCTGTACTTGGGAGGCGAAGTCAGCGACGGTGTGGGAGACTGGACGCAGGGTGAACTGGCACTGCTCCTGTCGGCTGGGCAACGGGACCGTCAGAAAGATGGGCTTACTGGTGTCATATAGGGCGAAAGTCTGCACGCCAGGGTCTTCAGCCTGTACTTGGGAGGCGAAGTCAGCGACGGTGTGGGAGACTGGACGCAGGGTGAACTGGCACTGCTCCTGTCGGCTGGGCAACGGGACCGTCAGAAAGATGGGCTTACTGGTGTCATATAGGGCGAAAGTCTGCACGCCAGGGTCTTCAGCCTGTACTTGGGAGGCGAAGTCAGCGACGGTGTGGGAGACTGGACGCAGGGTGAACTGGCACTGCTCCTGTCGGCTGGGCAACGGGACCGTCAGAAAGATGGGCTTACTGGTGTCATATAGGGCGAAAGTCTGCACGCCAGGGTCTTCAGCCTGTACTTGGGAGGCGAAGTCAGCGACGGTGTGGGAGACTGGACGCAGGGTGAACTGGCACTGCTCCTGTCGGCTGGGCAACGGGACCGTCAGAAAGATGGGCTTACTGGTGTCATATAGGGCGAAAGTCTGCACGCCAGGGTCTTCAGCCTGTACTTGGGAGGCGAAGTCAGCGACGGTGTGGGAGACTGGACGCAGGGTGAACTGGCACTGCTCCTGTCGGCTGGGCAACGGGACCGTCAGAAAGATGGGCTTACTGGTGTCATATAGGGCGAAAGTCTGCACGCCAGGGTCTTCAGCCTGTAATTGGGAGGCGAAGTCAGCGACGGTGTGGGAGACTGGACGCAGGGTGAACTGGCACTGCTCCTGTCGGCTGGGCAATGGGACCGTCAGAAAGATGGGCTTACTGGTGTCATATAGGGCGAAAGTCTGCACGCCAGGGTCTTCAGCCTGTACTTGGGAGGCGAAGTCAGCGACGGTGTGGGAGACTGGACGCAGGGTGAACTGGCACTGCTCCTGTCGGCTGGGCAATGGGACCGTCAGAAAGATGGGCTTACTGGTGTCATATAGGGCGAAAGTCTGCACGCCAGGGTCTTCAGCCTGTACTTGGGAGGCGAAGTCAGCGACGGTGTGGGAGACTGGACGCAGGGTGAACTGGCACTGCTCCTGTCGGCTGGGCAATGGGACCGTCAGAAAGATGGGCTTACTGGTGTCATATAGGGCGAAAGTCTGCACGCCAGGGTCTTCAGCCTGTACTTGGGAGGCGAAGTCAGCGACGGTGTGGGAGACTGGACGCAGGGTGAACTGGCACTGCTCCTGTCGGCTGGGCAATGGGACCGTCACCACTGGCAGCCCTCCTCGATAGGCCACCGTCACTTCTTCAATTTTACCCCATTCGTTCGAACTTATTTTTAGCTTTTTTTTCAAAGTGAACTTTTGACATTTTCTAGGGTTGTAGTCTAAAACGGTGCATTGGTAGCCTTGATATTGTTGCCATTGTTTTAATTGTTTTGAAGTTTTATGATTCTAAACTGATTTTTTGTGTTTCTGTTTATGTGAGCAGTGGGTCAACATGAGAAAGAGTTTGGAAGAAGATGGTGCTGAAGGAGGTAGGCTGTTGATGCAATTGAGGGCCAAGATCCTTCCTTTCCGCCCAATCGATCCTCGGAAAAGGAGGGACCCAGAGCAGCTTCAAAATTGTTATATGCCACTTTCCCTTGACATCCTTATCAAACTTACACATCATGTTCAGCGAATTATTTTAATTTACCTTTCATTCATAGCGTAAATTTTTGTTCATGCATTATGGAATTTTTGTTAATTGTTTATGTGGAAGTGGAAGTGGAAATTTCTGGAAAATGTGGAAATTTACTGTTTATTGATCAGATTGCTCAAGAAAATCCTAATACTGGCCAGGGCAAAAAATGAAGCATTGAGAAAAGCAAGGCCGGCCGCCATAAAAGGGCCGTAGATGGAAGCCGACTTTCACTACCCCCCATGCATCACCGATACACACCCCCGCCTCTGTCCAGCCATGCATGCCTGCTCTGCGCCCACCTCCCAATCCCAACCCTAACAACATTCTTTTTTTACCCCAGCTCCCTCTTAAAGCTGATAAGGAGGAGGGAAATGAATGGGGGTACCCTGGGCTTTATCGGAGACTACTGACCGCTGTTGGCCGGCGCTGAGGAGCGGCAACCGAAGCCCGCTCCAACTCTGCAAAAAGGAGGACAGCCTCATTTTTCATCGACGGAAGCAATCTAGGCAGAAGGAGGAGGAAGAGGGAACCTCGTGAGTGGCGGTCTGTAGAAAGCGACGCGTGAGCATGGCTGCTTGCTGACGCGCTTCCCGCAACCCTTCGCACCGCTTCGCTTACTGATTCATGCGTTTCGCAGAAACAGCACGGCACACCTACACTGAACGCCTCCTGCGTTGGTGAGAGCGCAAGTTGGGCATAACTGAGCGGATCTTGGTTGAATGGGGGCTGGGGGCGATAAAGTGAGCAGTAAAAGAGCAGAGAAAGCTGTGGATTTAGAGGGCGGGAGTGGTGGTGGGAGTGTGGAAGGGGAAAGCTTTCAAGGGCCTCCCAGGCCCGGAGGAGGCGCAGAGAGTGGCTGAAACTGTCAGCGTGGGAGGCTGGGAAATTCGAGTGAGGTGCGAAAAAAGGCCCCAGCCTTTCCGTCTGATAAGGAGCGGCCAGGCACGCCCCCCAGCCGAGGGGCAGGGCGCGAAAACACATATTGACACTACAGCCTACAGCTGCATCGACTCTTGCCCGGTGTTTGCGGAAAGTGCGAAGGGGGGAGAAAGAGCATTTGCGGGAAGGGCGGAGATGAAGAGGAGAATGAATGGGGGCGGATGGCGGCTGAGGAAAGGCCAACTGGCAGCTCCTTCCTTCCTTCCCTCCCATCACACGAAGGGCTGAGAAGCTGAATAAGCAGGGACACAATGGGCGCAAGCTCATCCAGCTCCACTCACCGCGCTCTGCCAACCCCTGGGAGGAAGAGGGAAAAGTGAGGGGGGATAGCTGAGGGCCAAGTGGCGACGACCTCTGCAGGAGAGAGGGAGACTGGTGCGAAGGGGGCCCAGGCCTGGGGGGGGGAGTCCGGGAGCGGAATAGGAGGGCGGGAAAGCCGGGGAACCCTTCAGGCTTCCAGGCGAGGGGGGATGGGAAGCTATTCCCAGGGGCAGCCCCAGTCCTCCCAGCCTCACTCCCACCAGCTCCCTTCCTTCCAAGCCTCTCCTCCTCCTTTTTCATTACAGCCAGCCCTGGCCATATCCGGAGCACCTATAGAAGCCTTCCTCCTGGCCGCATACCTCCTGGAAGGCAGGGAGGGCCATGTGGGCGGCAGATGTTTGGCAGTGAGTGTGCGCGCGGATTGAAGGCCTGGTATGTATGCCTCCCTGCCCTCCCCTCCTTGTCAAGGCCTCCTCCTACTCTGGCTTTAGGGGCCAACGGCTGCCAACACTAAGTCCCCCTTTGCCCTTCACCTGATACCCACACCACACCCCACCCACACCCCCTCCTATCCTACCTACCTATCCCTCCCACCTATAACCTACCCATGACACACCCACATGCCTCATTTCATCTGGGGATCAAATAACTTTCAGCAATTTCGTGACTCATTAACCCGCTTTAAGCCAAACACGCTCGTCTCTTCATTAGATCTGATTACGAGGAAGCTAGAAGGACAAGGTGCACATCGGGATGCATTTGAAAGCACATGAAGAATAGCTGAAACACATTTCAATATAAACTAACATAGCAATGAACCGATACACGAATAGGCTTGGGAAGAAAGGTAAAAAGAAAAAATAGACTGGTATAAAAAGGTAGAAATGTCATTGGACGAAGGTATAGGTGTGGCCGGGGCGAGCGGCGGGGGCGCTGATGATATACTGCGCCTGATTGGATGAGCTGGAGACCGCCTGCCCTTCCTCAACAGCCCCCCATTCCTTTCGCCCCGAAGCAATCTAGCGAAAGGCAGGCTTACTTGTGCGTCAACGACCAGGAAGCGCTGAGGATGGGGTGGATTGGCGATCCGCTGCTGGGCAGCCAGCAGAGCCGCCCGCGGCTCATGTATCAGACCCTCTTCGAAGGCATCCGGATCGAAGTCGGGGTTCAGTTGCCTCAATTGTTCTCTCCCTCTCTCTTGTCTTATCGAGGATGGGATGGGAAAGGGTGTACCGGATCTCCAGGGTGGCTTTGTAGAGCTTGTACTGGAGGTACTTCTCCTGCAGCACCAGCACTCGCATCTCCTTCTCATGCCGTTCTGCCTCCTCGCTCACTCGCTCTCCAACAGGCTGGCTTAGAGGCCGTAGTCCAAGATTGTGATTGTGATTGAAATGCTGATGATTCCTCTCTGGCAACTTTCTCTCACCTGCCTAATACTCACAATTCATCTCCATTCGTTTGATGTGGGCTGTGAAGCCCCATCTTTTCTCTCAGATAAACTCTGAGCTCCCGAAAAAAAAAAAAAAAAATGGGAAAGGAAGCTGGGGATACCGACGGGGACACCGGGGAGGGGACGCTTCTTGCCAGCTCTCGGGATGGCAGTAGGCAGGGCGGCGGGGTCGAGGATGGGCGGGCGGCCAAGACCGGGGCCGCGAAGGGCGCCGAGGGATCCAGCAGGACCGGGGCTGATGGTGGTGGAGGCCCCAACTTCAATGTCGTCCTCGTGCACGACGTCCATGCCCCAGCCCCCGGCCTCCTCCCCCATCTCCTCTCCCATGCTGTCCATCAGCTCTTCGTACTTCCTGTGCCAAGGCAGGGGGGGTGAAAGAGGGCTGTGAATGGGTGAAGGTAGAGGGACTGTGTGAGAGGAGGTCGATCGCTCTTGCGACGCGGGGAGATGCCGGGCTTTCGGCCGCGCTTGACGGGAGGCAGGAGGTTGAAGGGTATGATTTTGCCGATCCACTCGTAGGTGACCACGGCAAAGCGGCGAGTATCCCCGCCCCGCGTGAAGCAGCGGAAGATGCGCCGCACCAGACGCCCGCCCGCCTCCCGCGCTGAGCGGTTGGTGTACAGACAGCGGTTGATCTTCAGGTCGAACCTCAAACACCCATCCTCTTTGCCCCCGGGAGAAAGAAAAGCGAAGGAATGGAGGGACTTGATTTCTTTAGGAGGCTTTCGACCGTGCTTGTCCACTCGCAGTGCACCGCCGCCTTCCTTCAGCATGTAGTAGCGCATGCGAGAGCCGCTACTGTGCGTCCCTCCATCTTCAAACAGCTCTCTCCAACGTCAAGAGAACAAGAAGCATCAAAAAGAGCATACCAGGGTATTGTCGATCCCCGCCAGTTCCGCTCTGCCAGGCTCCAAGGCGATCGTTGAGGATGTCGTTGGGATTCTCCATGCTCCCCATGTCCACGATGTAGCTCCCCGTGCGCTGAGATTTCCAGATGGAATGAAAGGAGGCAGTGTGAGAGCTGAACCTTGATTCGCTCCCGCTCTCCGCTGGGCGTCTTGTAGCAGATGAGATTCTTGGGAATGCGCTCCGCGCCCAGCAGGATCTTCTCCACCTCGTCGAAGTTGATGGCCTTCTTGTTGTAGAGCGGAGTGTCGCGCTCCAGCAGCTCTGCTCCATCCGACTCCTCCTCTTCTTCATCAACGCCCAACTCTCCCTCCACCTGCTCCATCTTCCCTCTTCCTTCCCTTTCACGCCCCTCCTTTTGGCCATTAACTGGCTCATTCTCTCTTGATTTACTTCTTAGTTTGATACAAATAAAGATGTTGGCTGTGGCATTCTGGAGAACAGGAACAAAAATGAGATAGAGTAAACCTCCACTCGACTGGCGATGAGATCGTCGTGGCTGAGGAATATCTCGTTGCCGTCGGGGACGGGGACGGCATGAACAAGCTGCTGGTGATGCTCCTCGCCCCCTTCCACCACCTCCGCCCCCGGTGGCCCCGACACCGCCACCAGCTCACCCCCACGCTCCCCTCCCCAGCTTCCCACCTGCTGCCTTCAACACCCTCCTACCTTCCACTCCCACTACCTACTCTTCCAATGAGCCTACGCCATCTCTTTGGCGGATAGAAGGTGGTCGAAGTTCACGATCGGCCCCTTCCACTCGAAGCAGACGGCCACGAATCGACGCAACTGCCCGTTGCGAGCCAGGCAGCGGTAGATGTAGCGCTGCAGCCGTCCGCCCAATGACTGCAACCAACCGCATTGCATCTTTGCATCCCTCCATGAGGTAGGAAAGGCAGGCAGGGTACCTTGGCAGCTTTGTTGGTGTAGAGGGTGCGAGCAATGCGGAGGTCCGACTTCTGGCCCTTGGGCAGTTTGTGGCCCTTGTCCACGCGGCTGGTTTTGCCTCAACCGATCTGCTTTAGTAGCCCCCTGCCATGGGGATGCAAGAGAGATAGAGTACCTTGGGCATCGAGGACGTAGTGGCGAGTGAGTGAGCCGGATGTGGCGCTGGCTCCGTAGCCTGCGTACCAGGGCGACAGGGCATCGTTCAGCACGTTCTGCATCCAGTTTTGAAGTCTGAATGGCATGGAATTGGAGAATTGGTGAACCTTGAAGTCGCCGACGGCGGCCAGGTCGACGACGTAGGTTGAGGCCAGTCGCTTCTTCTCCCGCTCCCCGTTGGGGATGCGGCTGCAGATCCGGTTCTTCGGCACTTTATCCTCACCCAGCAGGATCTTCTCCACCTCCGAGAACACCAGACAGCGCGTGCTGTCAGAGTCATTCTTTGTTCATTCCCTGTCTTGCCTTGGAATAGAAGCACAGGGAGAACCTGAAAAGCGGGGCTTCAGGGCCGTCGAACAGCTCGTCCTCCTCCTCCTCCGGCAGGCCGATGTGAGCGCCCTCCCCGCTGTCGTCCTCCATGCCCACATCATCCTCTTCTAGGCCTCAATCCTCTTCTCCCTCTAGGTCAGTTAGACAGGAGAGGGAGGAGGTGAACCCTGGTCAGCGTGCTCCGGGTAGTGCTGGGGCTCCTGGTGAATCTCGGCGACGTAGTCCGCCTCGCTCCCCGGCTCCACAATCTCCTGCTCCAACTCCGGCGGTGGACTCCCCCTGCATATAGGCCAAACTCACATGTGCGCACTTCCCATTCAAACGGGCAGAGGAGTGCGCAGCCTACAGGGCAGGTTTACAGCGCTGAGCGCTGCTAAGGCCTTTAGTGATGGAATGGAGGCCCAAAGGTGGCAATTGAGTGGAGAAAGAGGGCGCAGGAACCCCAGGTCGGGCTCCTTGACGAGGCCGATGGGCGGGGGTAGGCGTTTGGGGCTGGGGGCATTGTCAGAGGCGGCGGCGGCACTGCGGGTGCGCGGCTTGTCAGCCATGGAGAATCCAAGTTGGGGGGCCCACGCTCCCGATTCCCCGCTCGAAATGCTCGCTCAACGCTCCGCGCTCAGGAAGAGAGGCAAACCACACAGCCCCAGCCAGCACTGGAGAGACGGCTGACATGGCCGCCTGTAGCGCATCCCCCGCAACCCGCGTCCCACCAGGATTCTTGCAAGGGCTCAGCTACGGTAGTCTGCTGCGGAGTATTTGGGTAGGTATTGGGCCTGCCTTCTCCTGCACACTGTCGCAATACGCCTGTTAGATTTCTCCTTTCCACTTCCAGCTTTAGAATGGCGACGTTGGAGGATGGAGTGTTGATGGAATTGGTGGATTGAGGCGTGAGATAAGAGTGGGAGAGCTTAGACGCAAAGGCCGGCGAAGATGACGGGGATGACGAATGAGGCTGGAGAGAAGGTGGACATGTTCATCCCGCGCAAGTGCAGCTCCTCCAGCCGCATCATCTCCGCCAAGGATCACGCCTCCGTCCAGATCGACTTCGTCAAGGTTCTCCTCTCCCTCCTCTCCGCTGTTGCTCTGTGAGAGGCAAGGTTGATGGGGCAGACGGACCCGGTGACGGGGCGGATGACGGGGGAGGTGGAGCGGTACGCCATCTGCGGCGCCATCCGCCGCATGGGCGAGAGCGACGACTGCATCAATCGCCTCGCTCGCAAGGATGCACTCCTCCCCAAAGCCTGATTCACTCACACACCCTCCCATTCGCTCCTGTTGCCCATTGTTGACCTTTTTCAAGCAAGGATTAAACACAATGACTTCATTGCAGTTATTGAAGACAATTTTATCAACAATTCCTAATGAAAAGGGTTGGTAATTTGAACTAAGCAGATCTAAGTTTATTGAGGCTCGGCTTTGTATATAGACAAATTGAATAAATTAGTCGACTGTTTTTTTATATTTGCCGTTGTCTAGAATTTGGGTCCCAGTTTTTGAATGTTTTTTTTGCTTAGCAAGAAGCGCAGCATTGCTAGGCACACGTGATAAGAAAGCCAAGGAAAGGGAAAAGAAAAGCTCAAACAAAGGTGAAGTGCGTTTTCATGATTGAGCTTCTTCAATGGTCAGTCTCACGGAACTCGGGCATGGCCAAGTAGTCGTTGGCGTTCAGCTCTCCTGCAACTTCTCAGATGGCATCCTTCTCAGATCAACCTTCCAAATGGCAACCGAGATTGCCCAGCGAAGTCTCCAAGAGCAGGCGCGAGCTCTTGCTGCTATCCAGCGCCTTCCGCGCCGAGTCCACCTTCAAAACTCTCAGCTAAATCGATGGCATGGAGACAGGAGACTGTAGGAGGATAGACCTCCGTGGAGAAGCATTTGTAGCGCTTGTCGGACTTGAGGAAGGCGGTCTCAGAGTTGGCCTTCAAGGCCTCCACCGGATGCACATTCCCGCCCACCCCGGACACCGACGACATACGCTCCGCTGCCCCGCATACCTTCATTTGCTTCATTACACAGCCTTTTCACCCATCATGAAACAATTGCTAACGAAAAGCCTTCCAATGAGCTTAGAGCACAAAACTGAACAAGGCGTTAGAAACCATGGAGGGCGGGGGCGGGGCATTGAGCTGCTGGCTGGTCTTCAGGGTCGGGCGAAAGTCGGACATCTTCCTCTGCCTCTCTTCCTTGCACTATCTTCTATGCTGGCTCCAAGTCAGTCCTCTCCGATAGCTCTGTTCGGATGACGGATGAGAATGCCGAAAACGCGGCAAGCGTGACTGCGTACTTTCCAAGCGCATCCCTAAAGGCGCACCCGCGCTCCCTGCACCCCAATGGCAGACTGTCAATAACTAAGCAAACAGCGCAGTTCTAGGGGCCCAGCTGACCTGGGGCAGCAGAGGCTTTGGCTGCCTTAGGTTGGTCAAAGATGTTAGCTCGAAGCAGAGCATTGCGATTTGTCGCTCTTTTTGGCGCCCATGGGTCAAAATTGAGGACAATTTCACTTTCCCAAACTCAGGTTCAAACCCTATCCGACAATGCGGAAATAATCCAGAGTGCTATTTTAGGCTCAGCGATGGCTGGCCAGCTCTTCTGTCCTGCAGAAGTCCGGCAAGGGATACACTGACTATCAGAACCAGGTGTGTCGTTTCGGGTTTCTGAACTGTGGGTTGCAAAGAAAACTGCAGTCGGCATGGGAGCGTCGCTGGGAGAACTGGGAGGTGAACACGAAAGGCTACTTCATTGCCCTCGTCGTAGGCGGCATCATCCTAGGCTCCGGCGTCATGGGCGAGAATTCTTGGTCTTTCTTTTCTCTCCATTACCTGCCCCATGATTTGGCTACATCTTCTTCCTTTGTGGTTCTGTTAGAAATGGAAATAATAAATGCAGGGGTGCACATGCCTGGGCCATGCTGGTGGCCAAATTCTCGCCGCCACAAGCAGCTACCATCGAACCCTCTCAAAACGTCCTTGTTCTTTCAATGTTTTGCTGGCCTGAAAGAAGCTTTCCTGCTAGGTGGACGGGGAAGAGAAGGAGGGCAAAGAAGAGGAGCAGCCGAAAGAAAAGCGGAAGAAGGGATTCCGCAATCGCAAAATCATGGAGTACGAGAACCGCATACGCCACTACAGGTACACCAGCCTATCTCACTGGTTCTGCTTCAAGCTGAGCTTGTGAGCTTGCAGCACTCCGGACAAAGTCTTCCGCTACTTCGCCACGCTCAAGGTGCAGGGAGTGGAGGACATCCACGCAGGTAGCAAAAGCACTTACAGCCAGAAGAAACAAAAAGATGTTGTCTAGCCTGTGAACTCTCTATTCTATTCTTCTCTCCAGCACTAGCACGACGAGTGACTGGTCTAGACAGCAGCATTGACCTCCGTTGTCTCCTCTGTTCTAGTCGCCGAGGGTCAGCAGGGTAAGAGAGCGCCTTTCCTCCTCTCTCTCACTGCAAAGGCTCCTCTTGCACTCTAGTTTAGGTTCCCCCTGCGCCGCCCTTTTAGTCCCAGCCTACTGCATGCAAACGCGCCCATTCCTCTCTCTCAATGCCTCAGAAATGGTTGGAAGTTTGAAGGGAGTGTGAGCTACGAAATTTTGATGACGCCGGAGGATTTCGTGCGCAGCATCACACCCGGCCTGCTCCAGCCCGAAGGCCTCGGCTTGGACAAGTTCAAGAATTTCGATCCAGCTGTTTTTCGCTTTTTGTTTTATGATTAGGCCCTCTTTGGATGAGAAAGGGCTTTGACAGAAGCAGAGTCTGCGAACGGAGCTGGAGAAGGACAGCGTCTTCTACGAGCTGGGCGTCTCCGGCCTCATCTCATTCACCGACTACGTTTTCCTACTCACCGTGCTCTCCAGTTACGCCTCTGTTCTTTTTCATGCTAGGCTTCAAGTGAGGAGGGTTGCAGCTTCGCCGCGCCATTTTGCCCTGGCGTTCAAGATGTTCGACCTGAATGCTGACGGGGAGCTGGACTATGACGAGTTCTCTCAGGTATAGTTTATTTGTGACAGGAATAGATGATGGACTGAAGATGGGTGCAGGTAGAGTCGGTGATCCGAAGTCAGACCCAGACCGGAGCTCGTCATCGCAACCACGGCAACACTGGTCCACCTCTCATGCCTTCAAAATGACTCACCGTAAATCTAGACTTGGGCGCAGGCAGCACGATAAAGAAGAAGCAGATCAACTCCGGCCTGGCGCACTTTTTCTTCGGGCCCGAGCTAGATCGCAAACTCACCATCGCCAAGTTCCTGGACTTCCAGACACGCCTGCAGCGGGACATCCTCAAGATCGAGTTCCAGCGGCGCGAACCCGTTGGCCTCCCAGCCTCCCATTCCCTGACTAATGCCTCCACTACTCCGCCCCCCAATTTGAGGTGGAGGGTCGGATCAGTGAGCTGGCCTTCGCGGAGATGCTGCTGATGCACTCCGGCCTCAACGCCAAACGGCAGCTTCGCATGAAGCGCCGTGTGAAGCAGACCTACAAGGGCACTGACAAGGTTGCCCAGGGATCTGAGAAAGAGAGGTGGAAGGGATGGAGCAAAGGATTGAAGGGCATTGGGCTGGAGTTCGAGGAGGTGGACAACTTCTTCCGCTTCCTCAACAACATCGGGGACGTGGACACTGCGCTCACCTTCTACCACATGGCCGGGGCCGCTGTGGACCCATCAACCCTACGCCACGTTGCTCGCACTGTTGCTGGAGTTGAGGTACTTTTGAACCGTTTCTGAGGAACTGGGATAGAGAAGAGATTATTGATCTCTGAAAGACAAAAGCCACGAAATAAAACGGTCTATTTTCAGCTTTCTTCGCACGTAATCGAAGTGGTGTTCGAACTGTTCGATGAGAATCAGGATGGAGAGCTGTCAAACAAGGTGAGCTGGGAAGAGAAAGATGTAGGGCAGAGTTAAATAATTGTGGGTTGAAAGGAGTTTGTGTCAGTGATGAAGCGACGTTTGATGCGAGGGCTGGAGAAGCCCAAAGATACCGGCCTAATCCGACTTCTCACTTCTGTCATCAGATGCGCTCGCGAAAAAACACCAGCACACTTCTAGTCCTTACCAGATTATGATTACTATGCGATTTCGCTTTGTATTTAGGTGCCATGCTATTTGCTTTTTTGCTAGTTTTTGCGCTTCTCTTAACACTAAAATTTCTGATGCCAGCTTTAAGGGTTGTGAAAAAGGCCGTATGTCACAGAAGAGAAGAGAAACAGAAATACTTTTTTAAAAAGATTTGCAGCAATGTCAAACGAAACTTAACATAGCAAATGTTCATGCATGAAAACGAATGGAAGTTAAAAGCTACAAAATTTTGTTAGATCGTTTTCAAGAGTTCTCTGTCCGCGTGGCTCCATAAAGGCGCTTGCTGCTGCAAAGAAAATAGGTGCAATTGGCGGTTTAATTGCCAACAGACTAAAATTCTTCACATTAAACTACTATAAGAGTGCTTTTCTAAAAAAAGACTTCAGTTAAAATAAATAGCTGACAATTTGTAGTTGGCGAGTGCCTCCATCTCCGTCCTCTCCAGGCTCCGAATGGCGCGAAAGGCTTGCCACACTATGGCCACGGCGGCCAGGCTGTAGAAGACCAGAGCAGCTCCCGTCCCTTCAAACCTTTCTCTTTTTTCCTCCAACCCTATTGCAGCAGTGGCGACACCGTAAACGAAGGCATAGGAGCTAAATTCAGGAGGTAGGCTCTGCACCAAATCCCCACTCCATTGGCTACGGTTCTGACCAGGGTACAGATCAGCAGCCACAGATTCGGAGTAAACCAGACGCACCACTCCCGTTCCCTGCAGTCCAACGCTCATGAAACCTAGTGACTATGGCCATTTTTGCAGAGAATCATTTTTCAATTAGCCGTATTTCCTCGTCACCAATAAAAACTTTCTGGAAACAACTCTAGCAGATCTACAGCCTAGGGAGAAGAAGCACGATAAGTAGGC